>QVNW01003242.1:0-19549 GCA_014825475.1 Pseudomyrmex flavicornis
TTACTTCATGTATATGTTTATAGAAATGCACAATGATTCCTAAATTATAATGTAGAAATATCGCAACATAAAATATTGCAAAATAATGTATGCACATTTATATTTTGTATTATTTACAAAATTTTATTCAGACAAAACTGTTGCGTTATGGCGAATTATCTTAGTGCAATCATTGCATAGTTTCGTTAATTCATGATGTCATTTTTATTCAATATTTTTATATCTTACAAAAATATATCATTTTACTCGCAGAGATAACAATGCCGGTAAAGATTGTAAAATACGGGATAAAGAACAGACATCAAAGCAATGTGATACATTATAAAATGATGACAGTAAAAGATAAAGGAAGTTTAATTGATTCTCCTCAGGATTACAATATTTTTCAACACTTCACTTTTATATCGATCCATTCGGAGATCCGATTCAGTTCGCTTTTCAATCGATGAACTCGATTTGAAAGAGACCGGCCCATCCACCCGAAAAAATGCAACGGTATGGATTCGAACTCGGGATCTCCTGCTCGCAGCCCTCGCATTCAGGCCGCTAGACTACTGGGCCGGTCAAATGATGACAGTACTTTATCTTGAAAAATGTGGATATAAATCACAAAATTGCACAAGGTAAAAATATAAAGAAATATAACAAAAACTTTTTCTTTGTCTTTCTCTGTGTGTCACTATATATTTCAAACTGCAAATGTACATAAAAAAATATTTATATTTGTAATTATAGGTACAACAAAAAATTTGAGCGAAAGTACTAATAATGAAAAAGTCAAACACTTTCACAAAAAATTTTACAGACCGAAAAATTTGATTGTATTGATAACGGGCAAAATACAACGCGATAAAATTTTTCAAGCGTTACTGCCTTTAGAACAAAAAATAATGTCGAAGGTATATGCACTTCGAAAGATAATGCGTGTTTTTGCATTATTGTTTTCTTTTTTACAAAAGCTCAATTACGTCCAAACCACTTTTTTATTATTGTGAAATTTATTTTTGTTATCGTACAATTGTAGAAAAGAACAGATAAATTCGAGAGACTTTGGCAAACTCCGATTAAACCTCTCAAGAAAAGCGCAAATGTGGAAGTCACTTTTTCATCCACTGGCAAAACATATGGTTTGGTGTATGTTGCTTGGCAAGGATCGTCAGCAGTTTTCTCAAATATAAATAAACCGATTATCGCGGTTGTCTGGCAACTTTTAGCATATCTCACAACTATAAGCATATTAATCCATTTAGAACAGAATTTGTTGAAAGCAACGATTTTAAAATATCTTATCGCTTGTTTGTATGTTCAGTAACAGCGTTGAATATGATTTTCAAGAACATATCAATAAAGAAAATCCACTTAATCAAAGTTTTTTTACAATTCTCGAATGTAAAGCTGGTATACAATAAGTCAAAAAACAATGTTACTTATAATTGACGATCTAATTCGGCAACGTGCACTGGAAAAAAATTCTCACAACGCAATTGCATTACTTGATCATAGAAGATAACTATTTTGATTCCAATTTTAATTTCATCCGTTAATTTGTTATAATCATTTTAATTAGAATAAAATTCAAACGTAGTGTTACTTCGTAGCTTTATGAAGCGTCACGTAAATTCTGTTTTTGTACGATATAAAGATGTGTGTTACCTTTTTTAAGACCCGTTTAAGACTAAAAACACAGTAAGTAAAGAACATTTTATTTGTTTCTTGTAAATAGCATTTCTAATAACAACATTTATAATTGTCATCAGATTTCTGAAGAGAAGTATTATTTAGTTTATAAGAAATCATTATCTCAAAAATAAATGTAACTTCTAAGACACGTGAAAAAAAAAAAAAAAGACAAATGTTACTGATTATAAATGTATCTCTTGAAAAACAAAATTATCTTTACGAAAAACTACTTTTCTTATTATGGCCTTATCTTCAGAGTCGAATCTTATATTCGTCTTGAGTTTATTTTCCGATTGGTCGTTTGCAACCACCATTTCAAGATAAACTTACGTATCATATACGATCAGATTATGAATACCAGTCAAAATTCTAGGTATATTAAAAGAAGACACATACATACACACCATATACATGAACTGCGACAGTCCTGTTTGCGTATACTTAGAGAGTAAGAATTGTTCAACACGTTCTCCACTTTGTGGTCTACAGTTTTTACCTTGAAATTAAGATAAGTAACAGCTTTACACGAAGTTTGTTATCATCAAAATGTCGTGTAGTAAAGAAGAACATCCGTTAGACAATACAGGAAGCTTTAAGCGTATGTACTCCGCACGAATCGAAGATACTATTCCATTTTATATGTACAGATCCGTAAACACCGGTATCACTGTGTGTATCGCAGAAGTAAACGGCCCAATTATCCATGGCGATTTTAACATTGGTAACGTATTAATTACATGTGTCGTTACACATGTAATTTAATCTTATTATTTGTTCTTTGACATTCTTTTTTTTTCAAAAGACACATCGCGAAAAACTCTAGACTTTAAAGTAGTATTTTTTACCGAATGTAGAAATAAAAAAAAAAAAAAATTTAAGTTTAGCATTGTTTCGTATCAGTGACTGAAACATTCGATGACGATGGTTATCCTTACGCGCTGAAGCATCTTATTTTCACGGGAAGCGACGACTATCCTTACAATGGTATTTTAAAATTATGGGCTGAAAGAAGCCTCGGAAGTAACATCGATTCATTTAATTTACAAAATCGAACTGTTTTTACTATGAGCGCAGCTGGTAGCAAAGGATTTCTTACTCTGATGCCAATATATCTCGATCACATACTTTACCCTAAGTTAAAGGTACAAATCTTTAACTATTGAGAATTACAAATAATAATAATTTTATGGCTAGTGATTAACGAACAAGCTAAAGAAACTATTATTATTTGACTTTTTTTTCTAGATACTATTTAAAACTTTTGCTTTATTAATGGTGACATCTTAAGAAGCATGCTAATTTTAATAACTAATATCAGAACTATTTTTTTTTATTACAATAAGTTTCGACTTTTATAAAAACCTTCAGTAACTACATTTACGTCAAATGTAACAATTTACGGTATATCATGATAACGATAGTACGATAAAAGTCAACAACACATTAAACCTATTGTGCTGTGTTTTCAGAACATTTCTCACGTCTTGTAACGACAATGACCGTTACCGTAACATATAGGATATATCAAGAATATTGCTACATCGAATATTACATGATTTGCAAAACTGTTTAGTGCACATAATAGAAATTTTAATGTAATATATAAAATTTTTATTTTATCTAATCTTTCAAAAATGACTAATCTTTAAACAGTATAAAAATAAAATTTGTGTTAAAGACTTATGATGTAATTTATTCTTTTCATTGCCGTAGGCGCATATATGAGATTTGTAAATTTGTTTAACATATAATAAAAAAAGGCGCACATATGTGTTCGGTATTTATTATCGGTATTCATATTATAATTTTATGGGATTGCAATTTAACTCAGTGTTTCCACTTTTTATTACTTTCTTTCAAACTTTTTATACTCTGCGCATCAGCAAAATGTTTCGTCGTCTGTCACGCATGCTTTGTATTATATTTTGCCGCGGCGAAAGAGTTAATTTACTAATATGTAAAAAACTCATAACTAATATTAATGTTTATAAGAGACAGAAAATAATATTTATTATTTATATAAACAGTAATTTGGACATTTTACAAAAGAATAATTATTATTTGTGTACACTTTTAATAGGAAACAGCATATCTTACAGAGGTGTATCATATTACATGCAAAGGTAATATTACCGGTGTAGTTTATCATAAAATACGGAAAGAAGAACGTACATCACAGTATATTATAGAGAAGGAAATGTTACAAGCACTTTATCCTGGAAAGTGTGGATATAAATCAGTTATACAAGGTATAAAAGAATATTATAAAATATTTTTGTGCGTGTTTGTGTTTATGTATATATTTCAAACTGCAAATGTAAATTAAACAATATTTATTATATTAAATATATATTATAGGTACAACAAACAATTTACGCAACAGGACTAATAATAAGGAAGTCAAACAATTTCACAAAAAATTTTATAGATCAGAGAACTTGACTATATTGATAACGGGTAAAATACCACACTATAAAGTTTTCCAAGCGTTACTGCCTTTAGAACAGAAAATAATGTTGAAGGTATACGCATTTCGGAAGATAATGCGTGTTTTTGGCTCATTTATGTCCAAACCACTTTTCTATTATTGTGAACTTTAATTTTATCGTACAATTGTAGAAAAGAGAAGATATATTCGAGAAACCTTGGCAAACTCCGATTGAACAGCTTACAAAAAGCGTAGATGTGAACGTAACTTTTCCAATTTCTGACAAAACACATGGCAAGATATATGTTGCTTGGCGAGGACCGTCAGCAATTACTCAAGTGTACGACTATCACGGTTGTCTTTTACTCTTAGACTATCTCATAGCGACAAGCAGTAGTCCGTTGACAAAAGCATTTGTTAAAAATAGTGATCCTTCTCTTATTACATGGTTTTCAACCGAATGGTCAGATCCATATTTGAAGATCATTTTTAAGGACGTGCCAGTAGGAGAAATCGATCTTATCACAAACAAGTCTATTCATAAAGTACTTAGCAATGTATGTACCGATGGCATAAATATGGAAACGATGAAAACTATAATTCATAAATTCATTCTGGACTATCAAATTGACTTGGAAGAGAATCCGCATAAAACCATCGCATTCTTTCTATTTGATCATTTAGTATACGAGGAGACGGATAAGGTATGTGTGATATCTCTCTATCTTACTTATAAAATGTTTTCGATTTATTAAAAGTACATAAGTAATTTTATTTGTCTTTTCTTGATTGTGTGTAGTTGAAGAAACGATTAAATATGTTACTTCGATTCGAGAAATTAAAAAACAAACCTGACACATATTTTTTAAATCTACTTAAAAATTATTTTGTTGACGCACCGATGGTTGTGGTAAAAGGCATACCTAGTTTAAATGCACAGTCCAAATTGCTCCAAGAAGAAAAAATACACATAACCAAGCACAGTCAAAAGTTAAGACAACAAAGATTAAAGCAGAGAATAAGAAAAAGGCTCAATCAAGCTTTCAAGGAAACTAATGTACATATGTATATTTAAATATTTTATATATATTATTTTATATATATTATTTTTAATATATATTATTTTTTTATTTTATTTTTATGCTGTAAAATATATTAATACATTAATTATTTTCTACATGGACAATTTTACGAATCTCTTCTGTTTTTTTCTATTTTTTAAGAAACTTGTACCTGAAGACGTACTGGCGAAAGTGGCTGTACCTAGCATAGATTCCATCACTTCTCATCACATTGAGAGATATAACACGGAAACGGACAAGCAACATCCTAAACTCGATGTTAAAAACATGCCAATATTTACTTATTTAGATCATGTTATTACAGATTTTGTTTATGTGAGTAGTGTGTTCTTGTTTTATCGCATACAATTCTATACAGTTTTACTTTGAAAAAAAAATGTTTGTGTGTCTTTATTTCATATTCAGTCTATCAAAAATCAAAAATATATACATGTAATATTATCAATATTATTTGTGAGAAACTACATTTACGCTAATTATTTGCTTATTTCATTTTTCAGTTACAATTTATTATGGATACTTCTTCTATTAGTACACAACATAGATCTTATATTCCGTTAGTGTTGGGAACATTCATAGAATCTCCAGTGAAAAGAGACGATCAACTGATTTCTTCCGAAGAATTAAAAGCTTCATTATTTGATATTATAAACGTTCAGTCTTTTCTTGGTATTAATTCTGAGCAAGCCATCTCTGATAATGTGTCTCTGCTGCTTCAGGTAATGAAGAAATTGTTTCACTATTTTCTTCCGGTAAGAAAATAAATTTGTAATAAATGTATTTTAAATGAAAATTCTAAATTTTTATATCCTTTTCTTGTCGTATAGGTTAAATTGCACAATTATGAGAAAAGTGTACAGTGGAGTAAAAAATTTTTATATGATACTAAACCAACGGCCGAAAGTTTAAAAAAATCAATTACTCGATTATTAAACGATATTGACGAATTCAAAGTACAAGGAGAGCCACTTGTAGAGATTTTAATAGATACATTGTTATATACCAACAGTAATTTTGACGAGATTGTACTCAATAATCCCCTTACTATAATACACGTGATATTAACAATAATAGCGTTTTTTTGTTTGGACAGACGATCACCGATTTACATACAACCTGTTGCGGCAGCAGAAGTTTCTTAGCGAGGTCCAGAAACGTTTAAATACCGATGTGGGGCAGAAAGAAGTGATAGCGAATATCGAATCTGTTCGACAAACGCTCACCTCACCGAAGAATATGTCCGTGCATATGGCCGTCAATGTCCATAAGTTAACACAAGAAGTCCCGGATGTCTATGCTCCATGGAATAAATACTTTTCAGATTTTATAAATTCAGAAAAAGCGAAGTAAGTATAGTGACAATTGTCAAATAATAAAAAAAAGCTTGATAAACTAATAAATTGATCAAAAGCTTCGGGCTTAATTCATTCAGTCATGATTGACGAGGACGTAGAAAAATCACAAAGAGAAGATTTACAAGTGATATGTACAGATGTAAAATATATAGTCTTATTATATGTATAACGTTCAATTATTTTGTAGTAAGAAGAGTGTAAAAGACATAGACGCCATTTGGTTGTAACATAGAAGTGTTACACGACTAATAATGTAACTTTTTAAAATCTGTGCTCACATCACTTTTAAATTTTTCTTTGTCAGTTTTGGAAATAAAAAAACTTAGATTTCTGTAAATGTATTAATGTTTATGAAGGATGCCTGTTTCAGGATGAACATTACCTCTAATTCGAAGCTACTTGGGCCTTCTAATAATCGTTTATTTTACAACGGGTGTATTATAGGATTAGAACGCATAAAATCTTCGTTCTTCTTACAAATCTGTCCGTGCATAAGTGATTTTCGACATAACGACTTGCCAGCTTTGGAAGTGTGTCTGACTTATTTTATGCAAGAAGGAGTAAGGCTGGCGATGATCGTTCATTAAAACTGCGACTTATTGATGATCAGTGTTATGTATGCGTGTTTTTTTTTTCCAGGGACCTATGTGGAAAAACATTCGCGAAAAAGCACTTTCCGCTGACTTCAATTTTTATACGACAGTGGACGATGGACTCTTAAGTTTGAAGTTCACTTCAGCCAGAAACGTAGTAGATGCGTACCAGATAACAAAGTGGATAGTGGTATGATTTCTATTTCTATTCGCGATTATAATTGATTGTCGACACATATATGTAATTTCTCGAAGAAAGTGCAAATTTCGATTGCTTTGTATCGTTTTTTTTTTTTTTTTTTGTCGTAGGAGATGCATCTTGACAAAACCAAATGGAACCAATATCTTTACGAAAAAGCTAAATCATCAACTATGTTAAATTATATCAACAACGTAAACTCCATAAGGAGTATGATAAAAACATCGTTGATGTGTTACTACAGAAACGTACAGTATAAGTATATTAATTCGATGATACAACGCATTTTTGTCGTCACTATGGCTGACATGAGCCGTGCGGTAGCTAAGTACATCAGACCATTGTTTGACCCTAATACATGCAAAATTGCTATTGTATGTAAGAAGTCCGAAATCGACCAAATAGCAAAGGCTTTTCTAATGTAAGTATAAATTCATTTTTAATTTGATTCTCTTTTATTATAGTAAAAAATACTAATATAATACATATGTACTTTGTTACAGAATGAGATCTAGTCTTAAAGTATATAAAAGCCTTGAAGAATTAAGTGACTATATTGAAAAAATGACTGCTAAATGATTATATTTTGAATGATTTGAATAATACAAGGGTCTGTTGAGTAAAGAGCTTGATTTTAAAATATAGATGCATAAAATCTATATACATATTTTTATGTTATATGTCAGGTCTAATGTTTGAAACGGAAAAAATTTAAAAATCTGTAAAAGTCAAATCATTTTATTAAAAAGATATATATTATAATTCAAAATTTTATAGCAACGAAATTCTAAAATACGAATAGTATTTTTTAGTAATAGATAATACGTGTGAAATTAATATATACGATTTTAGATCATTAAGCTATGATTGTATGAAAAATAAATTTTTTTTATACGTATAAGAAAACGTTTTCATGTATTCTATATATTTTGTATTAATAAGCTGCAAATTCTATTTCTACCACCAAGACATCACGATGCTGATAGATGCACCATGCTTCTAAAGTGTAATTATCTATAAAAATAACAACTTTTTTTTATTCTGAATTGGAATTCATAATTAATGCTTATATTTGAAGTTGTCGTAAGTTTATCTTACAAATGGTCGTTTTTAGCTGATGATGATACGGCTTGTACAGCCCTGCAAAATATATTAACTTAATTAATTGTATATAGGGTAAAGCGCTATATATCTCATAAACGGATACAAATAACTGCGTATTTTTAACACATTACTTATAAACAAAAACATCAAACCTTTTGTTAGTGTTGCTTACTACCGAAGACGACATGGTGTCTGCGAGGGAATTGTCGCGTACGCGCGGAGAAGAAAAAAAATCATTATAACTGTAAAATATATATTTAACACTTCATGCAGACTAGATGTAATTTATCATGTCAATTTATTGCATACTTTGTCGGTATAAACTTAAACTTTCTACAATTATTTTATAATCCCTAATATGAGATACGCAGCCGTTCTTAATATGAGATACTTTATATTAGATGCTGTCAAGTTCTTTATTCTCTCAAGTTCTTTATTCGACATATTAGTAAGTTTTTAGTAATCATATTTTCAGATAGAGGCAAAAAAAGAGACAATTGTGGTCTCACAATCACTTAGAGACTGGTAAAGCAGTAAAAAGCAAAAAAATGAGATAATCAAAAGCATCTAAACAATTCAATGTCTCAAAGCGTCCCTTTGGGACATGATGATGTCCCGGATTTATTTTATAACAAATCATATTTCAAAAATGTGTTATAATACTTTTAAGACACGTTCATAACAAATAAGTAATAAATAGACAAATGTTACTGAGTTGATTTTGTTTCTGAAAAATAATTATCTTTGAAATAAGTATACTTTTTTTATTAATGGCCGATTTTCATAGTCTAATCTTGCATTTAAAGTCGTCTCAAGTTTATCTTCCGATCGATTGGTCGTCTTTAGCCAATGAAACGGCTTACCATTTCATTTCAAAATATATAATAAACTTACGCCTAAGTATCTTATATACACGATTCATTATGAATACCAGCTTAAGGACTAGTACATTTATGTATATTAAGACGATACATTCACCATATATATATATAAACTACTGCTACGGTTCTGTTTGCGCGAAATAGAGAGAAAGAATTTTTCAACAAGTTACCACGTTCTGCACTCACTAGTCTACGGTTTGACGTTGAGATTCGGATAATTAACAGCTTTACACAAAATTCGTCTTTATCGAAATGTCGCGCACTAAAGAATATTTGCTAAGAAAAACAGAAAAAGCAACTACAGAAAATTTCGAACTTGTACGCACGATAACATACGAAAATACTATTCCATTGTACATGTATAGATCCAAGAAAACCAGAATTACTGTGTATATTGCAGAAGTAGACGGCCCAATTATCAGTGGTGATTTTAATATTGGTAATGTATGGTTACACATATAATCTTAATATTTATTACTTGAAAATTTTCTTTTTTTTTTTTTTGAAGAACCACATCGGAAAAAAAGAAAACCTACATTTAAAAATAAATAAAAATAATCTTGTTTACCAAATATAACAATTAAAAAAAAAAGTTAAGGTTAGCATTGTTTCGTATCAGTGACAGAAACATTTGATAACGATGGTCTTCCTTACGCGGTGAAACATCTTATTTTCAACGGCAGCGACAAATACCCTTACAATGGTATTTTAAAATTATGGGCAGAAAGAAGCCTGGGAATAAACATTACTATAATAATATAAATATAAATTTGAAAATCTGAATGTTCGCGGAAATATTCGATTTTAAAATTGTGTTGATCTCACAGACCCAGTATGTCCAACTTGACATTCTTCAGATCTGTTCACAAAGAGTTAAGTTTACCTTTTAAGTTTATCATTTACGACCAATCGTTTATAAAATAAGTTTATATAAATATATTAATTTATATAAATAAGTTTAATGTCAAGATGAAACTTAATTTGTTTTATTTACTAACTTCTTCACAAAAAGAATACCATAAAACAAGAAGAAAAATGATAAATTACATATGAAAATATGTATATTATATGCTGTTACATTACCTCTTTCTATTCTAATTGTTACGGCGGAAGCGCGCGAAAAACATATTAAGATAAGTTCTATCACGTAGGACCGGATTTCGTGAGTGCTAAAAAGGATTTATTAAAATTTACAAGAAAAAAACGCGTACTATGCATGACTAAGAAAATAATTATTAATGAAATAAAATGAACTATTTGTAAAAAACTATTTGATAAATGAAGAACGACAATTTAAGGTAGTTCTATTACGTAGGGCCGAATTTCGTGGGTGCTAAAAGGGATTTTTCTATCACATCTATCACTTTAGATCAATTTATTAAATCTAAATGATCGGTAACGTTATTATTTTTTTTTTAATGTCTGCTTTTTAGACAGTTTGAAGATATATTTAGTACTTTTTGGAAAAGATTTCAAGTCTATAAGTTAAAGAAATACGAACACAAAGAATTTGCGTATGCACACATATGTCAATGTTTTATACCTGTGTTCAACTTAATTTGTTTCATTAAAATGGTCGGTAACCGACTGTTTTTTTGTTTTAAAAAAATTTGTCTCGTGATAGAACTACCTTAAGCTGTCATTGCGCACGTGAATGCTTATTCGCGGATCTTACTTAATTAATTATTTCGTTAATTATTGCAAATCTTGCAAAAGAATATAAAACTTTTCGCCTTAGAATAACCATTTCTACATGACTGCCTACGAACGGTGTTTCGGCAATTACCGGACACCTTGTATATTTATATCCATCATGTACATACCGCGATGTTTTTGTTTGCGCGCGCAAACAAAAGCTTAAAGAGTGGGAAACATTTCACAAGTTGTCACTCTCTACACTCACTAGTCTACAGTTTGAACTTGACATTCAGCCAGATAAGTAACGGCCCTACACAAATTTTGTTTTTCATCAAAATGTCGTCTTATGCTGAATATTTGTCAGGCATTTCAGACAATTTCGAAACGATATGCTTAGTATATTACGAAAATACAATTCCAATCTATATGTATAAATCCAAGAACACCGGAATCACTGTGTGTATTGCAGAACTAGACGGTCCAATTATCAACGGTTATTTTAATATTGGTAATGTATCGTTACACATATATGTATATATTTAAATCTTAGTATTTATTATTTGAGAATTTTTTTCTTTTGAAAGAGACTACAATCGCAAAAAGAAAAACTAGACTTTAAAGTAAAATATTTTAACAAATATAAAAATTTAAAAACAGTTAAGTTTAGCATTCGTTCTGTATTCAGTGACAGAAACATTTGATAACAATGGTCTTCCTTACGCGGTGGAGCATCTTATTTTCACGGGCAGCAAAAAATACCCTTATGATAATATTTTAAAATTATGGGCTGAAAGAAACTTAGGAGATACCATCGATTCATGTAGTGCACAAAATGGTACTTATTTTCAAATGAGCGTAGCTGGTAGCAAAGGATTTCTTACTCTGATGCCAATATATCTCGACCACATATTTTACCCTTTATTAGAGGTAAAACAGTCTTTATTTCTTTGGTTATGTGTTTCCAACAAACAGACGCGAACTACTAAGAATGGCAAATAATAATTTTTTTATGGCTAACGATTAACGAGCAATTTAAATAACCTATCAATATTTGTTTTTTTTTTTTTTTCATAGATAATACTTAAAACTTTTGATTTATTAATGGTGAGACACCTTAAAAAGCATGCTATTTTGATAAATATTATCAATCTTTTTTTTTTACTACAATATGTTTCGACTTTTATCAACCTTACAGTAACTACACTCACTTTAATCGTAACAATTTCAAAACATTATTTACGTTCTTTAAAGAAAACAACCGTTAACGCAACATTTAGCAAACATTATGAATATTTATAAGTGATAATATAAATATAATAAACATGCTAGTTATATTAACAATAAGTACAATAAGTACTCTATGTTAATTTTTTAATAAATCTCAAGATCCTTCGTGAGCTCGTAACAGACTTTGTCGTTATTTTCTACTTATCATGAATATTTCCACTCCGATACATAATTTGCTAATCTTTCTATTGGACATATTAGAAATCTAATACATATACAAAATTGTCATTTTATCTAACCGTAAAAAGATAAATGGTCAAAATGTGCAACATTAAAAATAACATGTATATTAAAGAATTATTGATTTGTGACTTACCCTTTTTTATTGCCGTAAGTGCATATATAAAATTTGTTTAGAATACGCGATAGGCGCATATATGTATGTGTTTAATATTTATCGGCATTTATACCACAGTTTTATGCTACTACAATGTAACTCGCCATCTTTTATACTTTCTACAGAATTTTTACTTGCGTAGCAACAAACTGGTTGTTTGTCACGCATGCTGTGCAAAAGATTTTGCCGCAGCAAAACTTAATAATACAATAAAAACTTGTAACTAATGTTAACAAAAGAGACACAAAAAATTATTTATTATTTGTATAAACAGCAATGTAAACATTTTACAAACTATAAGAATATTTATCATTTTTATACATATTGGTAGGATTCAGTATATCTCACAGAAATACATCATATTAATGACAAGGGTAACAATGCCGGTGTAATATATTGTAAACTACAGAAACAAGAACATACATCAGACTATATAATAAACAAAAAAATGTTCCGAATGCTTTATCCTGGGAATTGTGGATATAACTCAGTTATAGAAGGTATAAAAAGATATCATAAAAAAACTCTGTGCCTTTGTGTATGTGTGTGTGTGTGTATATATATATATATATATATATGCTCATGTAAGTATATATTTTAAAATGCAGAAGTACAATAAAAACTATTTTTTTTTTTTTTTTATAATTTCAGGTACAACGAAAAATTTGCGCGAGAGTACTAATAATGAAAAAGTCAAACAATTTCATCATAAATTTTATAGACCAGAAAATTTGACTATATTTATAACGGGCAAAATACACCACTATAAAATTTTTCAAGCGTTACTGCCTTTAGAAGAAAAAATAATGTTGAACGTACGTGCATTGCAAAAATTATTGCGTGTATTTGCATTTAATGTCTTCTTCTTTACGAAAGCACAACTATGTAATCACTTTTTTGTTGCTATTATAAACTTAAACTGTATCGTACAATTGTAGAAAAGGGAGGATATATTTGAGAGACCTTGGCAAACTCCAATTAAATCGCTTAAAAAAAGCGCAGATGTACAAGTTATTTTTCCATTTGAAAAAGAAAAATATGGCGAAGTACATGTTGCTTGGCGAGGACCGTCAGCAATTACTCAAGTGGAGAAGTATCAAGGTTGTCTTTTACTCTTAGACTATCTCATACAGAACGATAGTTTGTTGACAAAAGAATTTGGTGAAAATAAAGATGTTTTCATTATGTGGGACGTGAGCAATTGGTCAGATCCATATTTGAAGATCATGTTTAAGAACGTACCAATACAACAAATCGATCTGATCACAAAGCAATTTATTTCTAAAGTATTTAGAACTATATATACCAATGGTATAAATATGGAAACGATGAAATGTTTAATTCACAAATGCATGTTTAACTTACGAATTGACTTGGAAGAGGATCCGCATGAATCTATCTCAGAAATTCTTTTTACCCATATAGCATACGAAAATACTGATATGATACAAAAGAATAAAAATAATGTGTGTGAGATATTTCTGTATTAGTTACAAATTGTATTTAATTTTTTTTAATTACATAAGTGAGTTTCTTTTTCTTTTTTTGATGTTTAGTTGACGAGACGGTTAAATGTTTTGCGTGAACTCGAGAATTGGAAAACGAAAACTGATAAAGATTTTTTACAACTATTGAAAGATTATTTCGTCGACGCACCGATGGTTGTCGTAAAAGCCAAACCCAGTTTTGACGAGTATTGTAAATTGTCAGACGAAGAAAAACATGTAACCAATCAAATCAAAAAGTTAGGCCGAAAACGTTTAAAACAGAAAGGAACAAAGCTTCAGCAATCTATCAAAGAAAAAAATGTATATTTTTTTACTCTAATATATATTTACATGCTACGAATTATATCATCAATTCAAATGCGATAAACGTTTTATATATTAGAAATTTTGTCAATCTCTTCGATTTATCTTTTTTAAGAAATCTATGCCTAAAGAACTACTGTCGAAGATGTCTGAACTTAACATTGATTCCATTACTTCTCATCAAATTGAGAGATATAACACGAGAACGACTACGCAACATCCTAAATTCGATGTTACAAAACTGCCATTTTTTACTTATTTAGATCATGTGATTACAAATTTTTTTAATGTGAGTATTGTTTTTGTTCATTGCATAAAATTATATAAAATTTTACTGTGTTAAAGTGAATTTGAGTGTCTTTAATATGTGAAGTTTTGTGTCTCTACTTCATGTTCACGCTTTCACTGATCAAAATATATAGATTTAACTTTATCAATATTAATTGTACGAAAAATACATTTATGCTAATTATTTCCTTATTGAACTTTCAGTTACAATTTATTATGGATACGTCTTCTCTTAATCCAGAATATAAATCTTATGTACCGTTATTGGTAAAAGTAATCACAAAATCTCCGGTGAAAAGAGGAAATCAACTGATACCTTACGAAGAATTGAAAAATTCATTATTTGCTGATATTATGAAATTTGAATCTCATATTGGTATTAAAAATGCAAACGACATTGTTCATAGTGTTTCTCTAAAGCTTAAAGTAATGTAGAAATCGTTATACTCTTTTTTTCCGAAACACAATTATTTATAATAAATGTATTCTACATTTGTCTATTCTAGATATTATACACTTTTCTTTTTGTATAGGCTGAATTACACAATTATGAAAAAAGTGTACAGTGGTGTAAAGAATTTTTATATGACACTAAACTAACGGTTGAAAATTTAAGACTACAAATAGTAGAATTAGTAAAGCATAATTTGGAAGTAAGTTATCAAGAAGGAAACCTTGTAGTGATGTTAATGGATATATTGTTATACATGGACGGTAATTCTGACAAGATTTTACTTTACAATCTCAATATAAGTTTACATACTGCTATCACTAATAACGTTCTTTATTTGGCAGGCAATCAGGAATTTATATACAACTCGTTGTGGCAGCAACAGTTTCTTTTAGATGTCCATGAACGTCTAAATACCGATGTGGGGCAGAAAGAAGTGATGGCGAAATTGGAATCTGTTCGAGAAACGCTCACTTCGCCGAAGAATATGTTTGTGTACATGGCCGTCAATGTCGAAAAATTAACGGAACAAGTTCCAGATGTTTTTGCCCCATGGAATAAGTTCTTTTCAAATTTTATGAGCTCAGAAAAAACAAAGTAAGTGGAGTATAAACTTGTAAATATTTAAAAACCAGTTTTTTTTGACAATATATATATGAATTAAAAGCTTCAAACTTATTTCATTCAGTCTTTATAGTGAGTCATGATTGACGCAGACGGATACAATTCACAAAAATAAATCTACAAGTGATACATACAGATATGAAAAATCTAGTCTTATTAAGTTTAACACTAAAAAAAAACAAATTAATAAAGATTCTAAGGCTCATGATAGTATAAAACTAAGAAAGAATATATGGTCTTACGAGACGTTCGCAGGGTGTTTGTGCGGAAATATACGTATATATATATATATATATATATATATATATACAACGTATATTTCCGCACAAACCCCTGCGAACGGCTCGTAAGACCATATATTCTTTCTTAAAAAAAAAAACAATATAAAAGTCATAGATGCTAGATTGAGTTGTAATATAGAAGTTACACGACTATAATACTGCCGTTCTTATTTACAATGTCCTATTTCGCATTTTTTAAAGATATATTGAAATATTTGAAGTTTCACACATGTTCTATCTTCTAGATGAAGCTAACAAGTTCTAAAGATATTATAGACTTCTACAAAGTGTTTAATTTATTTGTTTTAACTATTGATGGCACAAACAAAAGAATAAAACTTCAGTTTTTTCGAATCTTTCGATATGCTAGATAGGATATTTTAGCTAAAGAGGGCAGAATGAGTGAAAGTTATTATCGTCTGCTAAGTAGTATGAGACTTTTTAAAATTTTGTATTTATCACTATCAAATTTTTCTTTTGTCAAATGTGGAAATAAAATTTAGATGATATAAATGTTATGTAAATATAGTAAATATAATGTTATTATAAATTGTTTTTTCAGGATGAACATAACTTCTAATTTGAAACACCTCACGCCTTCTAAAAATGTTAAATACAACGGATGTATTCTGGGATTAGATGAGATAGATTCTTCGTTCTTCTATCAATCCTATCCGTGCATAAATAATTATGAACATTCCGATTTGCCAGCTTTACAAGTGTGTCTGATTTTTCTTAGCCAAGAAGGAGTAAGCGCGCGATAATTTGTTCATTAAAACTGAAACTTATTTACTATTAGTGTCATGTATGTGTGGCTTTTTTAAGGGACCTATATGGAAAGAAATTCAAAAGAAAAAACTTCCTGATAACTTGATTTTATATATGACAATAAACAAGGGACACTTAAATTTGGAGTTTAACTTAGCTACAGACGTAGTAGCTGCGTACAAAAAAATGAAAAAGATTGTGGTATAATTTCTATTTCTATCGCAATTATAATTGAGATGTCGAAGGACGTTCAAGTTCGGATTACTTTTGTATCGGTGAGTTTTTTTTTGTCGCAGAAGACGCATCTTGACAAAACCGAATGGGACCAACACCTTTTTGAAAAAGCTAAATCGACAACTATCTTAAATTATATCGACAAAGTAACATTTATAAACGATATGATAAAAACATCGTTGATATGTTATTGTAAAACCTTGCCACATGATTATGTGTATGAAATGGCACGGCGCGTTTGCGCCGTTACAATAAAAGACATGTGTCGTGTGACAGCTCAGTACATCGAACCATTGTTTGACCCTGAACAATGCAAAATTGCGATTGTATGTATGAATGACAAATTTGCCGAAATAAAAACGGCTTTTCGAAAGTAAGTATAAATTCAATTCGTAATCTTTCCTACATCTTATATTAATAAATATTAAAACAATACATATATACTTTGTTACAGTATGAGGTTCACTTTTAACGTATATAATAATGTTGAAGAACTAATTGACTATGTTAAAAACATGACAACTACATGATTATATTAAAATGATTAATAATCAAAGAATCTGTTGAGGAAAACAAAAGATTTTAAAGTATAGGTGTATAACTTGTACTTTATGTCATATTTGTATGGTCTAATGATTGATTCGAATAATGTGTAAAAATTTTTTACCTGTGTAAAATATGCATAATATTATTTATTTTGTAATAAATAATACGTAGTAAAGTAGTTATATATATATATATGATTTTAGAACTTTAACGTATAATTGTATAAAATAAAGTTTGTTCTGCGTATAAAGAAACCTTTTATTGGTATATATTCCTCGGATAATTAGCTGTTGCACCTTTACTTTTACCAATGAGACATCATGTTGCTAGATCGGAAAAAAACTAATTCGACTAGGACAAACTTTTTAAATCGTGTTGTGGTAGTTTTTGTCGAATAAGGTCCGTTATATATCCAACATAAACTCCATAAGGCATATGATAAATGCATCCTTGACATGTTACTGTAGAAACATGAAGTATAATTACATTTATTCGTTGATAGAACGCAATTTATGCCGTTAGTTTTATTGACATAAGAAGTGCGTTAAACAAGTACATTAAACCATTGTTAGATCCTAAACAATGCAAAACTGCCATTGTTTGTAATATTTCCGAAGTCGACGAAATAAAAAAGGCTTTCCAAGAGTATGTATAAATTCACTTTATTTCTTTCTACTTCTTATTGCATTCAGTAATAAATACTAAAATAATACACACACATTGTTACTCTGTTACAGAATGGAGTACAATTTCAACGTATATACAAGTTTTGAAGAACTAAATGACCATATTGAAAACATAACCACTAAATAATTATATTAAACTGATTAATAATATAAGAATCTGTTAAGGAAAAGAAGATTTTAAAATATTGGTTTATAACTTATACATATTTATGTGATATATGTAAGGTCTAATGTTTAATTCAAAAATGTGTAAAAGATATTATAAACAAACTCAGTTTATTAAAAAGATATACATTGTAAGAAGTTATATTTTGAAATTTTATAGGAACGAAAATGTAATGTATGCAATATGCATAGTGTTATTTATTTTGTAATAAGTAATACGTAGTAAAATATATATATGATTTTAGAACCGTAACCTAACATATGATTGTATAAAAAATAAATTTTGTTCTGTGTGCATAAAGAAAACTTTTAATGTTATACATTCCTTGGATAATAAACTGTTACAAATTTTATTGTTCAGCGAGACATCATGTTGGTAGATCGGAAGATAATCATTTTTGACTAGGACAAACTGTAAACGTGTTATAGTAGTTTATGTTCAATGAAGTTCGTTGTTGTCTGAGTTTGATAAATATAAAAGGTAGTAATAAAGTACGTTTTATATTATGGTCGGTATTCACAGTCTTATCTTATATTTAAAGTCGTCTTAAGCTTATCTTCCGATTAGTCGTATTTGTAGCCACTGAAACGGCTTATAATTTCAAAATAACCTTATGTCAGTCTTACATATACGATCCGACTATGAATATCAGCCAAAACTTTAGTATATATATATATATATATATATATATATATATATGTATATTAAGAAGATACATCCACCATATACATAAAACTGCGACAGTCATGTTTGTGTGTAAAGAGTAAGAATTGTTCATCAAATTGCCACGTTCTCCACTCACTGATCTACGGTTTGAATTTACGATACTTGAGTATATCAGTTTTACACGAAATCGTTTTTATTAAAATGTCGCGTGGTAAAGAACATCCGTTAGAAAATATAGGAAACTTCAAACAACTACGCTCACCAACGGACGAGGATACTATTCCATTTTATATGTACAGATCCGAGAAAACCGGTATTACTGTGTGTATTGCAGAAGTAGACAGCCCATTTATCGATGGTGATTTTAATATTGGTAATGTATTGACATGTATTATTACACATATATATAATTTACTCTTATTATTTAAAATTCTTCCTTTTTTG
>QVNW01003243.1:0-54206 GCA_014825475.1 Pseudomyrmex flavicornis
ATTATATATATTTTTAAATATTGATGCGCGCGCATATTAGATTTAATCTAATGTATATTTCGTTTTGTTTTCTTTTGCAGGTAAGTGAAGCCAACCACCCTTTCGATCGGACGATCGTCGTGCTCTCCTCGCAAATAGGTAAAATAGAATTTTCCGAAGTAACGTTTTATCCCTTCGCGTTAAACGCGCCAGTTTGCGCGTATATATTCATGTTTTCGTGATTGAAAGTTGAAACCAAGCATACACTTCGCGGTGTAACTTCCGAGCCACGATTTTATTAACAAACTTTAAATTAGCACGGAGTAACTGTGGGTAGTTTTGGATTTAAAAACACACAGCCTCACAGGGATTTACAATTAACATTCAATGTATGCAAATGACATCGAAGTTAGACGTTGACCTTATTTCATCGGCACTCTTATTTAGCGAATTTATGTGTGTTACATCGCGCGTACGATATTGCGTTCGTTATTTTTGCTGGAGCGCGCGATTTTGAAGTATCGAACGCGTTGACGATAAAATTAATAACGTTCAAATTTATTATTGTCACGATATCGAGACTGTCATAATTTAAAATTCATTTCGAAATCGTGACCGATGGTTTTCCGATACCGTTTGACATTTGCATGCTCGGCTGTTTTAATAAACTGTAATTAGAATCCCACGACAATATCGCCGCCTCGTGGAAAGAAAAAAAAATGGAATTTCTTATCGAAAAATACATTTATTTGTAATTAGATGAGAGACACTAAGATTGCAATTAGAAGAGCTTTGTTTGTCGTGAGCGCGAAGACGCTAAGGCGTTGTCGCGAATCAATTTCGCGAACAAATGAGACGAAATATATTTGCAAACAATATATCTTCAAGTGACAAATCGTCGAGAATATATGTTATGTTTACAAACAAGTTTTGTTTATCCGAAAAAACGTCACTTGTTACTTTTTACATCGTGAATTGAATTGTTTTTCAATTAAACAACAAAGCTACCCACTGTTAAAATTGTGCGAACAAATTGGTTTTTTTTTTTTTTTTCAATATTTTATATTTGTTTGAAATATGCGAATTTAATTCGTTTGCGCGTCTGAACGTTAGAAAACGATTTCGCATGCAAAAGTAATCGGAAGAGCTTACGGCGCGTTGCACAAATATAAACACGATAAATTATCTCCCGTCTGCTTTTCCTCAGCCGCGCGTAATAATCCGCGCGTCCCTTAATGTCTGTTAATTAATATTTTCGTGCACGCGCAATGTGTGCACAGCGGCCGTGTCCGTGGTCAACGCGCGGGCAATCGTCGCGTCGAAGCGCTCCGATGATTAAAAGCGGAAGCAGACGGTAATTGAATTACAATGAGATTCAATTTATTAGGGTTATCAATTATCGATCGGCTCTTGAATTATATTCGTCGCGCCCAAGACCCGTCACGCAAAAAGCCCCGTCGTAAATCTTCGACCGCGATATACCGCCGCATTTAAACGAAATTCCGTTTACGACCGCATTTCGTTTCGAAATTCTTGATAAAATAAATGACGGGGATAAAGTGGCGGCGAAAAATCGCCGCCGGAACTTCAGCCGCTCTGCGCCGTGATACGAAATGCATATAAGGGCAAAAGCATAACGAAACAGCGCGCGTTGTGCTTTTATATGCTCTCGCGCGCGAGAGAACAAAAATGAACGCGTTATTACCGAAACGCATGTTAACGCGGCGGCCGAATGTTACGCAAGCAGCGTAACTAGCGAGTGCTCTGTTTATCTCGCATATTCTTTTATGTTGCGGCAGCTCTGGTCGTTTGTCTCAATTTCATTTTTTTTTTTTTTTTTTTTATAGCATCTGCAAAAAAATATTTTAGCAGAAATATAAATGTAATGAATAATTATTATATTTGAGGCGTGTCAGAGAGGAGCTTGTTTTAATGCAAAATATTTTTACGGACACATGTGACGGACATATGTGACGGACAGCGAAGAGAGAGAGAGAGAGAGAAAAAAATAGAAATTCAATTTAATGATGGAGGATTTCGTGTCGCGACTTCGCAGTCCCTTGTCGGGGATCGATCGTTTGTCGCACTGCGACCGATAATAAGCACTCGTCGAAATTCTCGTTGTCTTCATACGTTCCAATTAAGTGGCATCTGTGCTAAATACGTCGCGCACTATGAAGAATGAGACTCGCGACAAAAACGTGTTAATTCTCGCGCTCAAGCTCTTAGCCGCGCAAAACGTTCGCCACTTATATACGCGGATTCACGGTGCCAGTTACTAGTTGAGCTTGGCAAGGTTTCTGGAACACGTAGTTTATCACCCCGGTGTGACCGCGAGAGGGAAAGAAGGAGCGAGGGGGAGAGGGAGAAAGGGGGAGACACACGAGAGAAGTCGCGAACTGCCCGCGGGTTGCAGATAAATTTTTTGTGCGCGGCTTGTCCGCGCGGTAATCTCGAAATTCCGCGCGCGTATACCTCCCGGGCGATCGAGAGGAGGGTAAGCGAAAAGAAGAAGCGCCATCGCGCGGTGAAAAGTTTCTCCGAAATCCGGTGAGGACTGGCGTGTCCTTTTTTGTTTCCGGACAATGGAAATCATCGTGCCGCTCCCCCGAAAGTCCTTTCTCCCGTTCGATCTCTTAACAATTATAACTTGTTAGAAGAGCGTCTCTCTTTTTTTTTTTTCGAGATGAGCATCCAGCGGAACCGCGCTTACCGGGGAGGGAGCTTAATTGCTCTTCTTTTTTTTTTTTCAACGGTTTTTACGGGAATACGCGCTCGCTTTAAGCCAACGATTTCGATGCGCGGTCGTAATGGTCACTATTGTATCGCGTCTTCGGCGCCCTTGAGTTATTTACTCGACGTTTGTGCGACTCTTCATTTTCGCGGTCCCGGCTGCGAGACCTTGGGAGGAATATGATAAATCGAGGCCGCGAAGTCGCGGCGCGGTAACGTCGAGAGAGGCGCGTCGTCGTCGTCGGTGTGACAGAATGATATATCGCGTGCGGTCGTGATGCGTTACTCGCGCGGACACGCGCGGTAATTATATACGAGAGAGAGAGAGAGAGAGAGAGAGAAAGCGACATCCGATTAAACTTTATAATCGTACGTAATTAAAAGTCGTAATTGCTTCAATAAGTATCCGTCCATTCCGACGGTGAGAGAAATGTTTTCGCTCTCTCGCCGTTCTATTCCTCCCCCCTCCCCCCCTGTTCCCGGTGTGTACATTTGCGCGTAAATTACGGGCTCGCGCGTTCGTCTTTCCCTTATTACATCTTCAAAAGTGAGACGAGAACGGCGGCGACCGATCGATGAGCGGCCGCGGCGTCGCGTCGTTAATCTTCTCCGCGTCGGTTTGCGCGAAGCTTCGCAACTTTATACTTCGTCTTCGCACATATCACGGAACGTACGGCGTGTAAGTACGGCGCGAGATACTTTCATACACGTCGGCAGCCGTGTAGTCGAATCGTATCCAACACGCCTGCGGCGTTGACATCGGCGGGAAACGCGTAAACTCGTATTTCGCATCGAAGTATATAAAGATGATAATCGGGATTTTTAGACGTATATGTATGCGTAACTTTTCGCGAAAAGTTTACGAGAAGACAAACCGTAAGCAAGGATTTTTGGAACATTGTTGAAGTTATTGTGTATTTGTTTCGTACGTATAAATAATGCACGTCTCGCGAAAAAGAATCCGAGAAGAAACTTCGGCATTTGGCGATGGAACAAATAGATTTTTTTGGTAACAGGACTTTGTTTTCCTTCGCGTCTCTTATACTTATATCATCCGTTTTGCCTCAATAATGGCCAAGTACAATAAGCCGGGAATACGCTTACTTCTTAAGAGTTTTCTCTCTTGGAAGTTTCTTTAGACATAATCTTCCATGTGCCTAAGCTTGAAACAAACTGATTGGCGCTGCTAAAAGACTGGAAAAAAAAAAAAAAATGTTTCGCAGGGAGAGAGAAGAGCGAGTTGCTCGAGGAAGGTCACGTTACGTACATGTATTTTGGAGCGAGTAAATAATCTGCGCGATTGTTGCGAGTTTCAATCTGCGTCTGGAAAAAAATGGAATAATGATTTTTTATACAAAAATAATAATTGTTGCTGCGCAATCTGTCTCGAGAAGTAACTTAATTTTTTAAGGTTATTTACCGCAAGAGAGAGAAGCAAATTGAGTTGAGCGTGCAATTAGTACACTAATCTTTGCCGAACGACTATTTTGATCGATCTGAAATCTCGTTCAGGATTTATTTCTTAATTTGTTTCAATTTCTCGAATAACAAAAAAGAACATCGCGCTACTCTAGATAAATTACAATGTACAACAAAAATAGTTTCATTCTCGTTAATTCAATAGAGTTTTAAGCGTTGTTACGGGAGATTAAGTATTTAAATGCAACCTCGGGTGAATCTCTCTGGTCAACCGCTGTATAAACGAGTCAGATTTATACAACGGGGAAACGACTAATGAGTTTCTTAGCTCATAGAATGAAGATTGTTATTTTTTGTTTTGACGCGCACAATTGACGCGACGCGAAACTAAACCGCAGAACTAAATTGAAAATCGTTCGCCTCGCCGGATATTTAATGTGTATTTGATTGCGCGCGTATTTTATCGCGCATTTCGCCCGTAGATGACACGCCAGAGACAGTTGAATTATTCGCGAAATTGCTAATTGAAATTTGCTTTGATTTTTCGGGCCGTCAGTTTTTACGATGATACATGTGTATATAATATCGCGCGAAGTTTATAACGATCGTTTTTATTTGATGAAACTTTATTTCTCTTTCAAAAAAAAAAGAAACGTATAAACGCGCTTTTTCGAGTCTGCGATACGTAAAAATAATATTTTTAAGCCGATTCGGCGCGCGAAAAAAAGGCGCATCAATCATAGAAAATTAGACACGGAAGAAATGGAGCCCCCGGTCGACGATTTTTCGCACGCCGCCGGCTCCGAAAAGTTTCGCCGAGAGGATAATTAATTGGCTCTGCATATTTTACTTTCTTTCAAGCTTTCTCTAATTATTTAAGCGTTACAAATGACCGATTCGATTCTCTTTTCTTTCAGCGAAAGAATCTTTGCTTTCTCACGCTTTATACACAGTCGCCTCTTTGTAGAAAAATTAGTAATTAGTTAAATGTCCGGGCACTTAAAAAATAGCGTTATACTTGCAGTTTCCTTTTCGTTTGCTGTTTCTTTCCGCGCGATGTCAAAGGAAACGAGATACCGGGGGCGACCTTAATAAATGAGGAAGATCGCTCGCAATGCCCGAACGTTTTATTTGAGAAAGTGAGCAATTTTTGAAGTTATTCATTAAAAACGCGTTAAAGTTGCGGTCGCGCGGTAAAGTTTACGATACTCAGAAAAGTTAAGAGAAAAAGTAGCGACTTGGCAGGTTCTAAGGAATGCGCGCTATCGGACTTTCGTCTTTCACATGAAAGGAGCAGCCGGGGAGCTACCTAATATCATAGCTGACATAGCTCACCCGACGAACGTGTATGTACGCGACCTCGCTAACCTAATTTGTTGCATTACTTTGATAGAAGAATCATTCGCCGGAAAATACGAGCCGGTAAATTCGCGAGACACACAGGCCCGTACGTTTCATAAGGATCTACGGTTCCGTATTTGTGTCGCGCGTGCGCGACACACGGAAATCATTTCGAACGTATTCGTTCATGGAAATTTTTATGCATGAGTGTATACCGTGTGTGCTCTAGCTCGCCGCAATAACATTTTACGGCGCGTAGTAAGGGAGGTATAATAAAGAATGGAAGAAACGTTGTTCTTGTATGTATAAAAGCAATGGTAAAGCACTGTTAACACGGAGGAAATGTTCTGTGAATAAGGGAGGGAAAGGACGTGTACACGTGACGGTTGTGCAAGGAAGTGAAAAGATGTCAGGGCTGTCGGGGAGATGTCTGATGCAACTACAAGCGTCGTAGTCGCGAAAATCTTTTAAAAGCCTATCTATCAAGAGAGACGTCAGGATATTATTAACGTTATCAAGAGAGAAGCTACTTAATGTAACTTACGAGTGCCGCGCGCATACAACTTTGAGGACGCCGAGGGCTCCGACAAAGCAAACTAAAAGGTCTTTCAAAATTAAGTCGCCGTACTTGAGGGGTTGACCTCCAGAATTTTAACGACTAATGCGCACATCAGCAAGTCAAGTTGGAAATTTCGTAATTTTATGCATTCGCGCTTCGCCTTCGGTTCTTCTTTTTTTTCTTTTTCTTTTTTTTTTTTTTTTTTTTTTTTTTTTGCGGTTCGCACACAATGTCTCAAATTTGCGGTATAATTATGCGTTTCTCTTAAGAGAATCCTCCTGCCGCAACACGGTATATAGATCAGCAGGAAGTGAATATAAAGCGAGCGCGCGCGAGGTCAGACTAGAACGCGCGCAGTAGTATAATCGCGGGTTGGGTCAGACCTCGCGAGTAATAAGTCAACTGTGTCGATACGGTTTCCGCCTTTACGAGTTATTATTTCACATTAATTAATTAATTTTTTAATTAACACTGAATTCTGTCATTCAAAAAGCTTTCTCTTGATAAAACAGCTTTGCTTTTAACGTTTCTATAATAATATATAATCATTATGTGCATTATCACACAAAAATTACGATTATTACCGATGAATGTCATTCATTCACGAGAAAATTTAAAATTTCGCAAAATTTATCTCCCGTGTATATAAATTTCGCGCATTAAATATCGCTTTTGCGCTTGAAAAAGAATCGTCCTACGTACAAATTACATGTTTCATCCTATATAGAGGGGACTGAAAAACCCGATGGATTTTTAACGTAGCTCTCTGTATGATGCGGATGACTGCGGACTTTATCGCGCGAAGGCTTAAAGCTAATTCTAGATAAGAGGATTGAGAATCATCGAGTAGGATACGCGATGCGTTCGATATATTGTGTGATTTTATAGATACATAGATCTTTTCTAAACGTGAAAAAAAAAATATATATATATACATATATATTGTATATGTGATTTCTGTCGAATTTATATTATATGTTATAGAACGGTTTTAACAGACAAACGTTCTTTTTGATTTTGTTTCCACACGTAAAACTTAGTATAAAGTTTAACGAATCAGTAGAATTGCCACACACGTTCACATTTAAATTCGAATACATAAATGAAACAAGTAGGTTTGCAGCAATAATTGCAGTGGTTAAATCATGGCGTGGCCAAATTTATTCAGTGACATTTTGAGATGTTTTCTCTCATCTTTTAAAGATTGAAATTAAATGTTTGCTTCATCTTTTAAAGATTGGAATTAAATGTTTGTTTCGATCTGTTAATCTTCCGTCGGAAATCTCGGTATTATTTTCTATGTCAAGATGCTGCGGAGAAGTCAAAGGTATTTGATTATCATATGAATCTGTGTGTACAGTACGTGATAAATGACACAACGCCGATGCATCCCTCGCTCTCTTAGGGAAACATCAATTTTAGTACAAGGCTGAACTTTAGCATGTTCGTCTCGCAAATTGTGCGAAAATCTTGTGCGAAAGAGGACAAGGACGTTTTAACTAAGTGACCCGTACAGATTGGAGTAATTAGTAATTAGAGGCAATTAGTAACAATTATTCTTGCATGAACCGGAGCAGTTTTCGTCATGATGAATCAAGGTATTTATTCCAGGATCGTTGATTCGCACGGTATATTAAAGTTTACTTGTCATTTTGTAATTTTATTAAACAACGATATCAAAACCGAAACTCTGTCGGCTTCAATTTTCGATGTGACTTGATAAAATCTCGTCAATTCTCTTACACGTCAATAGATCATCGTCGATGACTATCTGTACATTCGCTTTGTGGCTTTATCTATGGTTTAATGTGATTCGTTGCGATGTCCATAAATATTGATGTTACGTTGCCGCGTCAGCAAATCCCGCAATTTTGTTCAATATGTCGCGTGCGAATATGAATCATTGAGTCTTTCAATAATTATTTCCGCTCATTGTAGAAAGCCCCGAAGATTCTTGCGCACAATTGGCGGAGCAGTATGTAAATGATGCTATTTAAATGATGCTTCGATCGTAAAAAAAAAACAAAAAAAAAACGAAAAACTTGCGCACTCAATTTTCAATCGTTTAAAGTTCGCTGATGCACATAAAATCGCGATTTTATTAAGTCGATCGTTAAATCTTTATGATACACACAAGTCAATGTAATAACGTGTCGGGATACTACGAAGTACTACTGTGCGCAACGTTTTTCCGAGTTCACGTGTCGAAATATAGGGCAGCCTTGGAATGTAGGTTAGCGTGTCACGTGTTTTTTTTTTTTTCTGCCGGGAAAAACCGTGAACGTGATCGTGCGGGTATCATTAAATTTTGCAAACTTTGTATTTGCTGTTCCGGTGAGCGGAAGAAAAACAAAATTATTAAAAGTTTTTGCTCCGCGATTTACGAAATGCGCTCGGAATCTACAAAGCGATACGAAGAAAGATATTCTTCATGAAAAAAAAAAAAAAAAAAAAAAAACTCGAATTCTTCAAACCGAAATCGAGACGAGCGCGGATGCCGAAAGACGACGGTTGTGAGCTCCCAAGATTATCCTGAGGGTGTCGTGTGCATGGGAAATTAGCGTCGTTACCAAATGGTAATGGAATACATTTAAGGGTTACACCGGGGTGGATGTTGAGCGATGAATTATTCAGAACGCAGGATGTAATGGCGAATGCCTGTTTAGCTTGCAGCTAGAAACCTGGCTTGCATCATCCCTCGATTTAAAAAGAGGCGATTTCACGTAACTCGGTTGCGTGTTGTTTCCAACACGCTTCCAGGATATACAGCGTAGAAATTTACTATGGTAATCAGCGACGGCGATTATTTTCCTTAAATGAGATGAAATCTCGCCGAAGACGAAGGAAAGATTCGCCAGTTTTAACACGACACGCGCGATTTTTTTTTTTTTTTTTTTTTTTCACGATATTTCCAAGTTTATCACGCGTGCGATGAACAATTTGATGATCGAGATATACGCAGCGCATTGTAATTTGATAATTGAAACATACACGTCGATGTAGAAGGTTTTCGTTTGCGCGATTTTATGAAAACAGAAGGAACGAGGTATATCGATACAAATTGAACGTTTTTACAAGCATGGCTATTTAATCATCGTCAGAAGTTTAACAAGGACCGCGCTGATTTGCGTCGAGCGTGCGCGGATTGCGAAAACTCCGTTGTGTATTAATTGCGAGAATGGATGTTCGATTTGAATAAATTTCATACCCATCCAATTAAATAAGATTTTTCGATATTTCCCCCCCTCTCCGTTATTTCCTTCGGATAGAGTTTTATAACAGCATCGCATAGATCGATTTTTATACGGTATTATTTCCTAGCGGTTCGGGGATCTTGCAATATGTGTTCGGTGGGGGTCGACCTTCTTCTAATATCGCTTTAATTCGGCACGTATACTTCGAGATGTACGATTCTACAAATTGAAAATGTTGGTAAATGACGTCTGGCTTCTTCTTCAATCTTTCCGCCGGAAAGGGAAGCAAGGCATAAAAACTGGCTGTCCCGAATTGATCAACGAATCGAATAGTTAAAAACTAATGCCCTAATCGGAGGAGCGTGGAAAAATATTCTTTACGTTTTTCGGAACTCGGATATTTCTATTCGGAACGCATACACGTCCCCGGCGCGTATTTGTAAAATATTTATTCCGTGCGTATTGGCGCTTGGATATATAGTTCGATCAGGAACGCTCAAGACCGCCATACATTATTCACGCGGGTTTGCGAACCTCGAGTTTGAATTTCTACATTTTACACAACTACATTTTCTTCGCTCTTTTTTCCTCTCTTTCTCTCTCTCTCTCTCTCTCTCTCTCTTTTATCAAGTTCGTGAATCATTACTCGCTGATCTTTCGGTCGGCACAGTTTACAATAACTCGCAGTTAAAGGACTTGTCGAGTTCTCTCTGACCGGCGCGTCGTTTTGCTTCGATGAGTTTCACTTTGTACTTTATAATATGGCGACTTGTCGGTAATTCTCTCGCGCGCGAGACAAAGGATGAAACGAACTGCGACGCATCGTCGTTGTCATCATCGTTGTCGACGTCGCGAAAAGCTCGCGCTTAATTAGTAGCTCCAGCGTTTCGTCCGGCGCTTCGAACGACACCGGGAATTGAGGGTGCTATGTACGGGAATGAGACTTAGCGTCGGGAGAGCCACCTATCCGTGGAGAGAATCGATCGGTCATTTTTCATTCACTTGCCTTCGGCGTATGGGGACGCATATATTATACTTGAAAGAGAGAGAGAGAGAGAGAGAGAGTCTCTCCGATATTCGGTCGCCAATCACGCGCATCTCCTCTGTTTCTGGACCGACGTGCCAGAGAGTCTTCGATACACTCACTTCCTCTCGTGATCTATTTCAACTTGCTTCTCTGAATGACAGGAAATTGCCATCGGAGATAAGACGGAAGGAATCGAGGAAGACTGACGTTCGGACAGAAATAACCGACGCTTTTACGTGACGAAGAGGGAGTAAAATTCTGACGGAAGAGGACATTGGAGAAAGAAAGAGAGCGAGCGAGAGCGTATATAATCGGTGAATTTGGCGGTTGTTTACGGCGAGAAAGGGGATCGGAGAAGGTAGTATGGGAGGAAAAGGACGAAAGGCAGGGGTGGGAGATTTTACGACGAACGAACGGCACCTCGTCGAAAAGGGAAGAAAGGGGAAATTGCGGTTGAGTTCGTTGGAAGAAGATCGTTGGAAAGACGAGGGCGTAAGAGAGGGGGAGGGGGGTGAGAGGCCGGAGAGAGACAGAGTTGAACCGGAGGCGGTGGGCGAACATTGCGGTCCAGAGGGATGAAGGAGAGCCGCGTTGCCGCTGAGGGGTTGGTGATGCTGGCGGATGAGACACGGGGCATAGTAGGGTGGTACGTGTGAGAGGGAGGGATGACTAGGTGGCGGGTGGGTGGCTGTCGAGGATAGTGGGTCGGTCGGTCGGTCGGTTTGCGTGGAGGGACTGCGCGGCAGTCGAAGCCGCGAGGCTCAGTGTTGGGGAGCGCGGCACCGCGATGCGTCGATTTTCCGTCGCTGCCGCACTAGCTCACGGCTTCCTCCATCGCTCCGACTCTTTTCTCACTCGCGAGACCGTTGGATAGTCGACGTTTCACTTTCGCTTCGCGCTCTCCCTCGTGCCGCCGTTTCTCTTTTCGTTCCGCTCCGTTTTTTTTTTTTTCGTTCCGAGTTTATTTTCTCTTTGTTCTTCTTCTCGGCCTCGTTCTTCTTCTTCACGCTTCGTCGTGTGTGTCTCTATTCTCTTCATCGACAGTTTCCGCGTGCTCTTCCGCGTACGATTCCAGCTACGTACTACGGGTTTTTCTTCACGATTCAAATACATCGCTCGGATCCACTCGATCGGTCCTTTCTCGTGCCCGTGTCGATCTGGAACGCGCCCCGCGAGGCGTTTGACGTGACGCGCAAGCGACAGCGCGCGTCAACCTTCGCGAGTGACAGTGCGCGACGACGCGGCGGCGACGCGTCAGTCCGTCGCGTCGACCAAAAACGAATCATGGCACCGGACAGGGCCATGCGGCCGCGAGTTCCGTGAGCACGAGAGCCGCTCTGACGGCGACGACGGCTCGCGACGGAGATGGATCATCCGTACGCGGGCGGTTGGGTGTCCCAAGGTCACGGTGGCGGCGGCGGCGGCGGTGGTGGTGGTGGTGGTGGCGGCGGCGGTGGCGGCGGCGGCGGAATCCACGGCGCGGCCACGATGCCACGATGCTGGGAAAGACCGTGCAGATCGACCGATCCATCACCAATGCGCCCGATCGAGCACACCATGCGCTCGACCGAGGCGATGCGATCGATGGAGTCGATGCGTTCGATCGACTCCATTATACGCCAGCCGCCGTCTGATCCGATGCGTACCTCTATCGAGCATCACCACTCCATACGACCGATGGAGGGCATGAGCAGATCAATGGAACAGATACGCACGGAGCAACCGCGATCGCTCGTGGACCATCCGACCACATCGTCCTCGATGTCGCCTGGCAGTATCGGCAGCAGCGGCGGCACCATAGACCGTCGTATGATACGCGCCATCGAACACCCTTGCCGACTGAAGGATCACGCCAGTTATGTACACGATCACCACTTTGGGAGACCGCACGATCACGGGTGCCGTTCGGCCGAGCACGTATCGCGAATGGTGGAGCATCGACAACACCCAGAAGCCGCGCAACACACAGGCAGACCGACGATCGAGCAATCCGCGTGTCGACACCCAGTCGATCATCCGGCCGATCATCCAGCCGTGCGACCGCCCATCAGCTACTCGTGTCGCTCCCTCGATCACGCGCCCGGACGGCCCATGCCGATGGACTGCGTGATCTTTGGCCCGCACACCCATCCACCGCCCAGACTGCCCGCGGAGAGCCCGTTTCGCTTCAACTGTCCCGTGCACAGCCCCTTCCGGTTCAGATTCCCAAACGGCAACGAGTATCACTCGCATTCCCAGGTAAAAAACCGCGCGCGCGGCCGCTCCGGCGCAGCCAACATCCGCCGCGCTTCCGACACACTATTGTCCGAGCGCGATGAGCGCGATATCATTGTTCGTTCCTTCTTGCACGGGGGGGAGGGAGGTTGCGCGAGATTTATTCCGCATATTTATACGGTCCGTGAACGGACGTGAACGTTTATAATCCCTCGCGGATCCACGTGCGGGCTTCGAATAATGAAACGAAGAGACGGACAACGCGCTATCGATACAAGTTAATAACAATGCACGCGCGAGAGCGCGACGTGAGAGCCCCGACGTCTATCGGACGTGGAGAGATTAAGGAAGCTCTCGATTATCGGTCGATTTATTCACGAGAGAGCTCGCTCTCATTGGCGTCTCCGAATTGACAGCTCTCGATTCGCGCTCGGAAATTTCGAAATTCCGAGTAACCGAGCGAATGATTAATTGCGAAATTTTCCAAGCTGCGTTTTCTAAACGCGCATCCGAGAATAGAACTGGAACGCGAGAGAGGTAATTTACGTGAAGATCTAATTCCGCGAGTAAACAGGCGCGGTCCCGAGACAATCAGCGAGCGTAACGTAACTTAAACTGTTCCGCATGAAATTTCCATTGCGTTTTCCATTAAGTCTCCCGCTTAAGTCATAATGTATTCGTTGAAGTCATTTTGCTCGTGAAGTTTCGGACGAATCCGCTTACCGTTCATCGCGTACGACAGAGCGGTTTAGTAAACATGAGAGAGAGAGAGAGAGAGAGAGAGAGAGAGTCCTTGAAGCTTAATCGCGAGGACCGGTTGGACGCATAAAAGTGGACACATATTTCCCAACTTCTTGCATAATCTTTAATAAATTCTTTTCTCGTGCAAATTTACTTTCGAACGTTTGCGCGTTCTCCAATTCCTAAAGAAGAGACTTCCCCTTTATGGATAACAAAAAGCTCGGTCGGACAATAGGAATTCTTTGTGCCGCGACGAGCTCGCGAGTGATAACGAGAACGAACGTACCGCGACGATCCGAGTTCTACATTTTATCCCGTCGTCGTATAATATACACACGTAGTATACCATTATCGCGCGTGAATCTAATTCCATTCCACGCGTGACAGCCGGAAATTTGCTCCCGTATTATCAGCGTTGGCCTTTCCGCTGGAATTTTACGTGAAAGCGCATCTATCTATGAGCGCCGCTTAATATAACGGATTTATATTTTTCTAAGAAACGCGAGCGCAATGCATCCTGGAGACCGCAGCTTCCGGAGATTCGCGTCTCCTGAATCGAGATCCCGAACGCTTCGAAGTGCAACGCGCGTGCGCGCAAAAAAGAAATAAAATATAGGAAACGCGTAAACGCACTGCACAACTACACACCGAGCGTGTGAAAACGAGCTCGCTCGATATCGGAGAATTAATGTATCGCCACCAATACATGCGCGACGCGCCGACTGAATATTTTTGAAAAGTCTCGCTCGAGACAAAAGCGGGAGTTCTCTTTCGAAATTAAATTCCGCGCGGTGCCACGATACGGTATTTACGAGCTAATTTGAAGTTTCTCTCTCTCTCTCTCGTGTAAGAGACGCGGAGAAAAAAATGCTTTATTGTTCCCGGGATACCGCGCGCGCGAGCGCGGTGCGGAAAACGAATACAGCTTCGCTAAATGCATTCAACTTCCGTTTATTTGACTTTTATGAACGGATACAGAGAGAACAACTCTCGTAGAACTACTTGCGTTCTTTTTTTTTTTTTTACATAAACGCGATCGTTTCGCTAGATAAAAGTGTGCGAATTATGTGCGCGCGCGAGGAAACGCGTCTCCGCGAGTTTTTGTCCTCCCTTCCTCCTCCCCCTCCATTGTATTCGGCGGAGCTTTTCAATCCCCACAGAATTTGGAATGCGTGATAACATTGGGACTTAATGAATGAACGGAAGGTCATTATCCAGTCCCGTAATAATAATAACGTGGGAATCGATTGTATTGTGCGCGTCGCGCGCGCACAAGGCGGATATAATAGCGCGGGATAGGTTGTGTAGTAGTTCCGTATCATCCCCGAGCTATTCCTTTGACGAATTTGTAAATGAGATTACCACGTAGTTCCGCTTCCGCTGCGGCGGTATCGTATCTGCGGCGCGAGCACGACCGCAAACACGGTTAGTTAGGGACCGTTCGAAGGATTTGAGAAGGATTTGAACTTTACGTTCGACTGGTCGCATTGAAATTATTAGAAACGCGGAAACACACGGTGCGTGTAAAGCTTTCGTTTAACGTCGGAGCGCGCATTGTCCGTGCTCGAACGTGCGCGCACATGCGGGAACGTTCGTATTAATACCTAATGTTTTGTCGATGTCGTTTAAGCCTCGCCGCGACCATAACTGCAGAGATGTTGATAATTCTCATAATTAAGAGTAATTTAAAAAATTTTTTACGTGAAAGAGATACAATTCTTCTTCTTGACATTTTAATATCGGGGAAAAATTGGCTCGGAATTTTTATCACAAATAAAAATTCAGTTCATACGCATCATATATATAGTTTTTTTTATAATATATTCTTAATTATTATAAAAATAAATTGACGTTACATTCACTTAATTTATTACTGAAAAAACCCAATTATTGGAACGTTGCTTCTCTACTGTTCTCGCATTGTAATTTCTACGAGTCTCGCTTTTACCTTGCGAATGTGGCACGCTCGTGGCGTTTAATTAAAAAAATAATTCTTTATTGTTCCCCGCGATTTGAAGGAGGACGGCGAAGAGAGGCGAGCGATAATTTCATTTCGATCTCCTATTGCGCATTACCGTGTCCACAAAGGCGTGTTAAGTGGTAATACATTGTCGGCGCGGAGCCGGGGCGGGGAATTATAATCCCATTGTTCGCAACATAATTATTTCTACATCCCTAAATGTTAGCAATTTCGTTACAAACGTCGCGCGTTTTGTTTTTTTTTTTTTTATTTTTTTTTTTTTGACCCGCCCTTTGTTTCCCGCGAGTACAACGCGGCAAATTGCGACTCGTAACGTATGACGAAATTTTCTGCCGCCGCGCGTTTAACCAAATGAGGTACGTCCGGGAGAATAGAACCCGGGAATATAGAATGGCGCGAAAATTTTCTCATCCACGTTTCCGAGAAGGAATCGTGACGAAAGCAGACGCACCCTTTGCCTTAGTTTCTCGCGCGGATAGTACGAAGCGACATCGCCTTAACGGCACCGTAATCGCGAAAAACCCAATTTATCAAGCCTTCTTCCGACTATCAAGCATGCTCCGCGCCGCGTCGCATCGTTATTCTTTATGCCATTCGTACCACCGACTCATCCCTTACGACGGGCGAGACACCGGTAACTGTCGTCGCCCTGTCTCTCCAAGGTTTTTACAATGTCACGGTGGTGGTACGCGCGCGGCTTTTATAAAACGCGACGACGATCTTCTCAGACATCGTCTACATCCGCTTCTCTCTCTCTCTCTCTCTTTCTCTCTCTCTCGTCGTCTCGCAGTTCTTATCGTTTCTTCCGCGCGTGTCGCTCCCACTTATTTATCTCATTTCTTCTTTCTCTCTATTGGAGATTTCGACCGATCACTGTCGCCGAGTAACATCGCGCGCGTGGCGATTTAAATCCGACAATTCGCTTTGAATGCGTCCGCGCGCCTGCAGCGCGAAACGCGATAACGTTTTACGTTCCAATTTTACCGATACGACGCGCAACGTTCATCGCGCTATTTGCCGTGACTCGTCATTTCGGCTTGTCCGTGCGTGTCGGTCTGACTTCGCACACAACTTCGTTACGAAATAAATACGAGGCGTTAGAGCGAACGATAGCGCGTGCGTGTCGCACAAAGCGATTTTTAATCTCTAGCGATTTCGACGATCGCTCTCGAAATACATAACGCGCTTTGTGTCTTAACATCGTTTTCAAACGCAATTTATCCGTGTCGCTCGCATGTTATTGTGTTTTATTAAAACACAGTTCCCTCCGCATTTATAGTCGTGTATCTCCCGTGTTTTTTTTTTTTTTTTTTTGTACAATATTTTCCAGCACATTTGAAACACACGCAAGTTCGAGCTCTATATATAAAGTATATTGTGCGAAAGAAACACACATGTGTACGAAGGCGTATCGTTTTTATATATCCGCGCTGTGTCGTGTTCTATGATCTTTAAACGAGAAGTTCATTTTTTTTATGGGTTTTCTGAATCGTTGTTGTCCCACTGGATTGGATTATGGCCGGGAGTGAGCCAACCAGATTTCGGCGATGGGACGGAAAGTGATACAAAGAATAAAACAGGATATAAAAGATCGCTAAAAGCGAGATCCATCAGGGGGGCTGTTGCTTGATTTACGAGCGCGCTACACCTCGCAACATACGTTTCATTTATCTTACTCGTAGTGTGTCTTCTTTATGACTGACCGTTTTGCGCTTTTAACGCGTGTAACTCTTTCTTTTTATGAGAAAAAAGAGAGGGAGAGAAGATTGAAATATATATTTCTGTGAACAGTAAGACGTACAGAGCTGACAAATTTAATGTGTAATAGGAAAGTAAATTGTAAATTAATTTAAAAAAGCTGAGATGCGTGTGTGAGAGAAAGAGAGAAAGAGAGAGAGAGAGAGATGTACAATTCTAATTTTTTGATTTATAAATCTTTTCGAAGAAATATTAAAATTCTGAATATGCTACGTATAGATAGATATAAAATTTGTCTAAAGAAAACAAATAATAATAATAATAATACGTTTATCTATATCGCACATAACGGTTAAAATGGCTAACGGCGCGCGCGCAACATATTCGTATTCAAAATCAAAATTTTAGTAGTAGTAATTAAATCATATAATTAATTAAAGGATTGATGTTAAAATTTTAAGGAGAGATGAGTAAATAGACATTTAAATAAATCTGACACATCAAATTATTCAGTGCATTAAATTGACGCACATTTAGCATGTGTATATTATTCTATTTCAAATAAAAAATAGAAATAGAATAACTTAGAAAGTCGATTTACAAAAATGTTTGGAAGAAACAGTTTTAGATAACAAACTAATAAGAGAAACACAAACAGTTGCAAAAGCGATGAAGACGTTTACTGTTAAAAAAAAAAAAAAAAAAAAATCATATTTATAAACGTGCTATTATGTAAAAGCAACTATTGTGTAAAAGCAAACCGGAATTTGTTTGCGAATAAAACAGAAAATTTTTGAAATATTCGCAATGGATGCCGGATATACAAATAGTTTCGGTTTTGTGCGGTCCTTTGGCCGCCTTTTTTTTCAGATGCACGTTTGATCGATGACCGACTTTCGTTTATGCAAGCAAGTCCGTTGTTGACGTTGCTCTCGTACGTACACTTGGCCGGTACTATAAGAAAATCTCGGGGACGTATTGTGCACATCGGAAAACGTTCTCTCGCATTGCTCGCGAAATGCAATTTAAATATGCATCGTGCGCTCGTAATCCGTGAAAAAGTTTCGCCGGATTCGCGAGATGACGTCGGAAGTGCGATCTCTCCGTCGCGCAAAACGCGGAACAAAAATCTTTTTTTACCTGCGAATTTTTCGAGCTTTGAACAAAGTATCAACTTTCGAACATTATGTCGCCGAGAGATGTCTCGATATAATGTTCTTCCGTTTTCGGAACTTTTCTCTTCCGCGCGCCGTTCGATGAAACGTGAAGTGTGTTCGTGTACTTATATTCATTCAATCCACGGTGCCGAAAAAAACTTTTCTCACGCGTCGAAATTCCCGAACGTTCGGAAACTCGAGAAACGTATGGCGCGGCGCACGGATTTCGGGAAAAGGAGAGTTCGCGTTGGGAAAATTTTGTGTGTCGCGAATTCGTATATCTCCGAGATTACCGGATGTGCAATCAATTTTCGGACGTAATCCCCTCCCGCGATCCCTCGACGACGAAAGACGAGAGATAACGAGGGTTCAATGCAGAGTCCAATATGAAGGTTGGATACGGTTCGAGCTTAAAACGAGAGAATCCGACACGATTGATAGAAATGTGCTTCTCCCTGGAAGCCGTGTTTTAGAGCAAAATTCTATTATCTGACGAACTCGCGTTGAGTTTGCAACGTATGCGCCATGTTTACTTTACATTTTCTCCCGTGTGTTTAACATACATTTTTCTGGGACGGGGTTTGTTTTGAATAAATAAATTCTGTAAAAATATGAGCTTTTCACATAAAAGAATGTATAAAAGTTCTCTTTTGAAGCGATGATATATTTCGCCCGACAAAATAAAATATTTCTTCTATCGCGAGAAGCTTCGTTACTTTAAAAACTCCCGAGTACATTCATGTTTGCATTGCGACGTCAGAAGCGAGAAAGTAGATGAATTTTTATCTTTTATCGAAAAATAAAGTGATTCTTTTACATGCTACCGTCGACGAGTATTCGAAAGCTTGAATTGACAAATTTCATCGAAAATTTTCTTCTTTCTTATTTTGCATCGTATAAGTGCGTATATATAATTCAATCTAAATTTGACGTATGTATTTTTTAACGATAAAAGATATTTACTTGCTTGCAAACGAAAAAGAAAAGTTTTTGAAGGATTTCTTTTTTACTTTAAATTTTTAACATCACGGGAACATCACGGATGGATAATAAGTAAAAAAAAAACCTTATATTTATCGGATGTCGTAAGTCGAACACTGCTTAGAGAAGAGTGTCCAGTAGTAACCTAAGGAATAACGTATGATGCTGTTATCATTACACGTATGTAATTATGAAGTTACATCGTATCACATGTTTTATGCGCTTCTCGGAACGCAATTTCTCAAAGAGACAGCGCGGTTCTCACACGTTCCTTTCGTTGAAAATTCAATTTGTTCCCCTTCGTACGTCACCGCATAACTTCCAGCTCTCTCTCCCTTTGTCCCTTTCTCTTGCTCTCTTTATCTTTGTCTGTCTTTCTCTTTCCGAGTTATGCGTACCGATGCGGACGGAAAACTCTATTTTGACTGTTCGAGCCGTGCGCTCTCTCCGCTTTTGAGAAAAATCATCCAAAATGGAAGCTTCGAAAAGTCAATTTTTAAACTCCTTTAACCAAAAAATACAAAAGGAAAAATATCTTTACCGCCAGAGAAAAGGAGCGAGCGAGAGAGAGAGAGAGAACTCGCAAAACGTTTACGTCTGCAGATGACAGTTCGAACAAACTCGTTGACTACAGGAAAAGTAACTCTCGGCGTGGCGGCGGTTTATTTAAACTAATTACCTGCGCGCACTAACGTATGTCGGAGATAATCTCTTTTCGGACGTGTTCCGCCGCCCGCTCTTGTTAGATCGTAATCTCGTTCATTATGTAAACTCACACCTACGAAAGGGATTGGGACGACGGCGGTGGCGGCGGCGGCGCGCGCGCGAGTAGCAAACGTGTAAGGTCAATGAGATTCTACCTTTTCGCTCCGTCTCGCTTTCTCGTTACGCCACTAAGTAGAGCACCTATTCTCCATCACGACCCCCGGGTACACCGAGGGGCAGCAATTAAGCAGTCGCCTTCGTCCATCGTCGTTTTCCCTTGAGAACTAATTATTGTCTAAACGGACTAACTGTTTCCGCACACACACACACATACACACGCGCGCCAGACGGCGTGTTCTCCGCCGAACAATGAAACAAATCCTTTGAACTTCGATGCAGCTCACGGGGGATATATCAACGAGGTCCTTCTACCGGAAGATTGTTCACGTCACGACACGGGGGAAGGAAATTCGAGATGGTAATTCAGAGAGCTTCCTCGTCGTCTTCCTACCCGCCATTTGTTAGGTTGCTCGTGTACGCGCGAACGGTCGGACGAGATATAAACGCGTTCGCGAAGTTGTGCGCAAAGTGTCTTCTCGTCTTCTGGTTATACAAGTTTTTTTTTTAGCCGGAAAATTCATACGCAACGTCTCCGAGATCCCCTTGTAATTCCTTCACAGCACATTTCCTCCCTCGCTCTTTTGCAATCGACGCGATTGAAATCGGGGGAGGGTAATGCGTGTTCGGAAAATTGGGTCAGAGATTCGGCGGAAAAGGTAAGAATCGGAATTCAATCCGAATTCTGAGGAAGCTGCGCGCAATTCGAGATAAGTAAAATACTGTTATTACAGCCAGAGTTAGAGAGAGAGAGAGAGAGAAAGAGAGAGAGAGAAAATAACGTCGTATAAACGACGATTTATATTCAAACGGAAAAGAACCTCGGGAAAAGGAGTTCTCCGTTGTTCAAAGAAATAAAAAAAAAAAAAAAAAAAAAAAAAAATAATGTCGAGAATATCGTCTCCGCGACGTTCGGCGGTTTAAATATCGTTACGTTTCCACAATGTGCGGGGAACGGGGAGAAACCCTCAGTGTGGTATGCAGCGGCGACACAATTATGGTGATTTCCACTCGTTACCTCGCTCGCGCGCTCGCTCCTATTTCTCTACTGTGGCCGCCGCCGCCGCCACCGCGGCCGTCGGTTCCCCTCGAGAATCCACAATCTGGTTAATGCGTCTGCCGTGCGGATCCTCGTTTGTCAGAGATCCAAAACTCTCTCTACCGAGATTATTTCCATAATCGATGTACACCTTAATCGCTTCTTTATGTTCTCGCGAGCTCTGTATCGCGAGAAAAAGAGTCTCTCATGAAAAACCAACATTGTTATTGTGGAAGTCAATTAACGACGCCTGCGACAAATGTAAAAACTCCCTCTGATCGATAGTTCCGTTAGTCCCCCCCCTCCCCCCCCCGAGTATTAGACATGCAAATGGCGAGTCCTTAAAGGAACTTTCGTTTTCCCTCTTCCGCCTCTGATCTCCTCATTGTTCAAATAGGTGTTTTCAATCTTTCTTTTCGTGCCTCACTTCGGGATTCACTCGAGTCTTCCAAGCTCTCCGAGGAAGACTCGTTAGGGATTGTTTGCGGAAACTCTCTTTGCAGCAAGAACGACGTACACTCTGCGCATTAGAGAGTATTTTACAAGCAAACTCGATCGAAAGATGCTTTTTTCTCTTCTTCCTTTTTTTTTTTTTTCTTTTTTGTTTCACGTGGATAGCAGAGATGCGACAAAATAATATCCTATATCTGCATTCGCGGAATGACTCTCTCACGTAGCAATTGTATTTCGCTGAATGCGCGAAGCGAGGAGGTATATCGGATAGACGTAACCGTCGATGCGTCAAGGCCCACGTATATGTACACCACGCTCTCTCGCCGATTTATGTGACATTTCCACGGAAGCCGTAAATTCGCGCGCGCCGTACATAGATCATCAAAAATCGCGCCGCGTTAAAGTATTATTACGGCGCGGCGGAGGCGCGAAAAAATATTTATATTTCCAACCATTTATATCCATGGCGCGCGCACCGCCGACGCACACGCCGCGGACCGCGGCGCATTTTCCACTTCGCGCGACAATGCGGAGACAGGCCTTCGTCGTTTATGTGACACAACGCCGCGGGGAGCAACATTGTGAGAAACCGCGAGCGCGCGATGACGCGTTTGTTCCATAGACGATTATATAATACTCGATAACTCGCGCGCGCGCGCGCATGTTGCGACTACAATATAATGATGAAACGCGTTTCATCTTAATCGCGACTGCGACACACAAAAGCGTACGTTGTAGCGCCATTTCAAAAAACGTGACGCGCGTCTTGGAAATTCTGCAGGTGAACTGCGCGCGCTCACACTGCAGTTCGCATGTGAAAAAACCACAACATCCGATTAAAAAAAAGAACACGCGCGAAATACGTACGTACATACAGATTTTACGCGAATTTTCGTCTCTTTCGTTCTATCTCTCGCGTTCTCTTTGATAGCAGGTCGGACAGGAAGGTGGCGTGATGTAAATAATTCGCGCGGTAACGTACAGTCGGCCGTCGGCTCTCGGATTGAAAGGGTTAACGCTGCAACGCCCGCAACCATTTCAATTCTCAGACGGATATCTCGTCGTCGGCGGCGTGACGCGCGACGCTTTTCATTTCCCGCGGAGGATTTATAGCGAGGGAGAAAGAGAGAGATGCCAGATGCGCATAAATTCTCCGCGCGCGCGCGATCCCCTCCGAAATCCCCTGCTTGTTCGCCGGTCGTCGTCGCTTGTCTTTGGCATTTTAGAATAGAGCGCGACGCAATTCGGCGAACTCGATAGGCAAATTGATGACTGCGTCAACGTTCATTATTCAAAACACGGCGGCCCATTGTTGGATCACCAGTCCATCTCTGATCCTATCTTCAATAGAACGCATTAGCATCATACAGAGCGAAAGTGGAAGAACCTCTCTCGAATCTTCGTTTTTCGCCTCGGTTTCATCGTTTGTGCACGTGTGTATCGAGCTTGGTCGCGTAAAAAATCCCTTTCTACGTTTTCCTCTTTTCCCAACCTCTTGCCACGAGCATCGCATGTGAAAAGCGTGGTACGCGCCGAGAGCTGCCATCTTTCTCTCTCTATCTCTCTCTCTCCCTTTTCACCATAGACCGCCATCTCTCCGCTGTATTTTTTCGCTGTGATACTACCGGGGCCTCATTACTTTTCGGTAAATATTTAAGCGTATACATCAGACCTTGAATAGGGGATGCGCGTCTTAGTTACCCATTCTTGTAAAACGTTGACTTCCAACGCGAAATATCGCGCCGTGAATGATAAGAACCAAAATTATTTCGGTCTGTTATTTTTTCCTTTTTTTTTTTTGGATTAGCGTTTGATTTATTTGCGAGAATTATCGGTCGCTCTTTTGTTAAATCGGTTCGACGCGCGATCTCGCACAAGCGGGCGGCGTGTCTCGCGCGGTGTGTAAGTACATTTGAGATTTTAATAAAGAAGACTCTTAATTTTCGCTCTTGGGCGAAGAATTTATTAAATTCCGCGTTGTAAACCTTCGCGGTTAAACATGCTAAACGAAGAGAGAGAGAGAGAAAGAGAGGAGATGAAAGTCTTCCGCGGGAATAAAATTAAAAATTCTATTTTCACGTGGACAGAGTGAGAGAAGAGTCTGCTTCTCTCTCTCTCTCTCTCTCTCTCTCTCTCCCTTTTAAAACGGCTGCGGACAACCTTTTTATACTTGACGTTGAATCCTTTTGTACTAATAATGAGGTCTGCGTGTGAGACTCTCGCTCGCTTTGAACGCGGATTTCATTCACCGTTCGATTCACTCGAGTCTGTACGGAGTGTCCGGTAATAACTGTATAATCTCTCGTGAGCACGTAGAGCGGATTGTACTCAGTCAAAACAGTCTTTTACCATTTTGCGAGTTTTGCAATAATTAGTGAGTTATTAATTAATAAAGATTCGTGAATAAGTGTTCGCTGAAAAGAGACGGCTCTCTGCTCAGAGAGCGTTTCGCGCGCTCACAGTTGCTGGCCTCTGACAACGAGAGGAGGAGGTGCTCTATAAACGACAATGGTTATTGATAATAATAATAATTTTTAATAAAAATTATAAATTATTTATTGTGATTAAAAACCAAATCATGAAAAAATTATTTATTTATTATTTAATAATTTATTGTAATTTATCATTTATTTTATTTTAATTTTAAAAAAAATCTTCCATTGTGTTGCGATCCTTTTATAATTTACGCTTAGCAAGCACGCACACACCGCCGTGAGCGATGGATGTCTCTTTACGTCACTCGCGATCCTTATTAATTAATACAACAATTCATTAATTGTCGCAAAATCTCGAAAAACAGCAAGAGATTTTTCAACTCCAGTGCAACTCCTCGCCCTGCGCGTCTACAAGATGTGATACAATTATTATCGGACACCCTGTCGAGCAGATTGTGCGTGATAATCCCACCTGTTCTAAGTTTTTTTGTAGCCGCCACTCTATTCGATCCTCTGATCTTTGTTCGTCGCTAAATGATTAATCGGCAGCACGGAGATGGGAAAAGGGGTGGTACATTATCCGCGTCGGGAAGGTCATTAACGATATGGATGCTGTCACGAACCTTCGTCGATATTGAATGGCTTAAACGACGAGCGAGCGAGCGAGCGAGCGGATGTTAGTTTTCTCCATCGCTAACGCTCCCGCGCATCGATACGCGAATACTTTATCGACTTACGTGTTATTCTTAAAGTGAAATATAAACTGACATGTGTGGAAGTAAAGTGAAATAAATCGACATGTGTGTGTGTGTATATATATAGAAATAACCAAATTTTCCGCGAGCGTACAATTGACAGAAAATAAACCGTCCGTTTGGTATTCCGCTGCGGAAACGTGGCGGTTGGCTCGCGCATACAGATTTGCGAAAAGTGTGACGAAGAGGGAGGGGAGTGTGACTATCTCCAAAGCTCTGTTTGCGGTGAAATCGCGTTCGGAGTTTCACATATGCACACACGCAAAACGGTCGTGTGTGTATTGCGCATCGAGATTAAAAGACTAAACCGATTATACGGATCTGTACATAAAAAAAAAAAAAGACCACGCACACATACACACACACACGCGCGACCTGTTTTGACAGCATGCACTCGAAAGTAATTCACGAAATTCGATATAATTGCTCGTTAAATGGATTTCAAAAACGGCCGTGTAATTGTTTGATCGCGGCGGATACAGAAGAAAGTTCACTCCAGAAGAACGATCCCGAACGCTGCTGAAAGGATGTGAAGTGCGCGCGCTGAAGCAGAATGGATTCGATAGGGGAAAAATTAATTGAGAAGTTAATTGAGAAAGAATTATCGATAAGAATGATCGTAATAGCTGAGTCAGTGACAGTGACGTGTTCCTCTCTGTGAAAAATGGCGCGTTGTTCGTCCGTTCACCAATCTTTTCTCTCAAAATTCATTTCACCAAGTAGATTCATCTTCGAAAACGATAGCTATTGAATTTCTAGCATTTGTTAAAAAGAAATTGTTATCATCAGTACAATATTACAAGAGTATGTAGCAAGAAAATTGATTATCATTATTGACATTGTCTTTAAGAAAAATTAACAACTTTCATAAAAATTATAATATTTCTTTGTAAATTAAAAAAATGTTTTACGGATATTATATTTTATTAGATTTATTTAATGGATGTTTTTCAAAATTTGTCTATATTTTTAAAAAGTGTTTTACGGATATCATATTTTATTAGATTTATTTAACGAATATTTTTCAAAGTTTGTCTAATGTGTCTTTATATTATTTTATCGGATAAAACTGTGAACAATTGAAAAGTTTTTAATATCTTTCGAAGTTAATTTTGCGCCAACCTCTTGTAACACAGTGTGTTTAATATTAGTATTTTATATAATATTGTGCAAAAGCGTTTTCACGTGTATATTCAGGAAAAAATTTCAATTTGAATCGCACATTGTGGCTACCGCGCGTGTGTGAGTGTGTGTGTGTGTGTATAAAACGCGACTCTATCAACTGGGGGAACGTCGTCGTCGTCGTCGTCGTCGTCGTCGTCGTTTACATTTCACAACACAATTATATCCATGTGACATATTATATATTTAGAATAGTACACATGATAGTAGTTTACCAGCGCGCGGCATTCAAACCGCAAATGTTACGGGATAATTTCGAAATTGTAAATGCAATTCTCTCTGAATCTCAATATATGTAATAACAAATGAATAGATCCGGAGATATACTAGTTTGGGAGCGAGTTACAATCAGCTCGCGGGCTTCGCTGCTGTAATGACACACGTGCGCACCACCAGCTTGATTATCATACCGTATTCTGAATCCCTCCCGCGCTTCGTTTGCGCGCAATGTTATGCACTTAAAATGCACGCGCCTCTCGCGCGCCGAAGGTAAATTATTCAGCGGGAAATTTCGACCTATTCGGCGCGCGCTCGCTTCTCGTTCTAATTAAAATACTCGGAATCAACGGGATTCCGGAAGATTAAGCGGGTGCAAGGACACGCCGGAATTTCTCTCCTCTCCTCTCTCTCTCTCTTTCTCTCTCCCCTCGTTTGCCGACTGCGGTCGTGCGCGCGAAATATGATTGTCCTTGAAAAAGCTCGCGCGCTGCGCCGCGTCGGTTTTGCCAGCCGCGTACCGAGAGAGAAGCGGATTGAAAGTGTGCAATAGCTCGGAGGGATGCGATGCAATTAAACCGTCGCGCAACGCAGGTGCACCTTCGCGTTCATATTTCAAAGACGACGTGTATACGCGCTTTACGTATACGCGTTCGGAGACCCTCGCGGGCTTTAACGCGATATAGGTAGCGCGTATGAAATTCGATATATCCCGGTTACGTGAAACGACCGCGAGCAACACAAACGGCGCGTTAATTACCCGAAACGATGGGTCAAGACTTCGCCTAGCCCTGCGCTTTCTCTTCTCGTCGATTGCAGACGAGATTGACAGAAAATCGTTAACGGCGCAACGGCGCGCTTGTTGCAAAAGGGGTTGCCGCTCGATAACGAGCCGGCGTTCCTAGAAATTAATAAAGTTCGACATTGAGCTCGTTGCTCGGTATTAACCCAGATCCCCCAGAACTGTGTGTGTATGTTGCATTTTGCCGGCGTGAAGCGCTGGATTTTCGCGCAGTCAGCAAGTCCGGCTCTCAAAGTGCATTCGCAATAAGACCAGGAGGAGCGCAGCTTCTACGACCGATTAGATTTTCCTGCGGCTAGGAAAAGATCCGTGATCTAGAAACAGGATAGTTTAACGAGATAGCCCGCGGATTTTTCTTCGGAGGAACAATCTTGTAATCGGAAAAGTTCGCAATACGCGATGGTATACGCGCATTTTGCCGTTCTCCGTTTTTTTTTTTTTTTTTTAATTATAACAACGTTATTATTGCGCGGGTAAATTACGCAATGGGAATATGTAATTTTGGATAAAGTAGATGACGCCGTTTTTGTTTTTGTTTTTTTTTTTTGTTTTGTTTCTTTCTCGCCGGGATGAATAAATTAACATACATTAAAGGATATTGAGTTTTCAATATGCTGCGAATTATTTTAAATTGATTGCGTCTCGATATTTCGAGATTAAAATAATCGATCGAGCTTCGCTGAATATTAAATTCTGTTTCAAAGTAGATTTAAATAATTAACATTTTGCCCGAAATTTAATTTTTCGTATTAAATTGAAGTCATTAAGAAAGTTATTAGCGCGAGAACTCTCGGGATTAGTTTGTTGCAGCGGAAATCTCATAGATTTGCTTCGGCGCATTCACAACAAATTCGAGGAAAACAGTCAGCTTTCATTTCTGAAGTTGAGAAACTGTCTTTATTTCCGAGATCACGTAATTCTGTAATGAACTATACATAGATGAATCGTTTTTTTTTTTTTTTTTTAAATTGTAAAATAAGTTTGAAAAAACATACGTCATTAAAATTTCCTTAATAGGAATACTTAATTAATTACGAGTTGTTAAAATATCGTACTTTTCACTCACGAGACGTTCGAGTTATGAGCGAGCATGTCGTTAAAATGTCTGTCGATTCCAGTTACACGACGTAAACTGATGCATCCTGCGATAGAGCAAAACCTTTCGGCTTACGAGTTTCTAACTGGGTCAATTTTGCTCCTACGCGATTTTCTCGCATTAAGTCAAAGTAGTATAGAAGTTCCACTTTTGTATCTCATTTCTCAAAACTTTCCAACCGTATTTGCGACATAGAAAATTGCATTAAAAAAAAAAAAATGTAATATCTTATTTTTACATATAAAAATACACGTATTTGTTTTTTTTTCTTTTAAAATCTACAAAAAATTCGGAAATAATAACAAATAGATTGCGAACATATGAGCGAATTTGTTGTCTTTTAGTTAGAAATCGAATTACGCGCTCTAATGAAGCACTGATGACGGTAGCGAGATTATCCTGACGGACAAGCGTGAGACGCAACATTATCGAATCGTGTACAAAGCTATCCGGTGATTTGTAATTGGATACTCGTGCGCGATCATTGAAGGATTATGCAACCGTCATCTTATCTGTGCCGCATGCCGGCGTACGTATTCATGGGCAGGGTGCGCGTTAAGGTGCGCGAAGCTGCTGCATACTGCAAATAGATTGGGCGAAATCGTATATATACATTTCGCTGCATCGCCATAGGCTGATTGTGCGCCGCACATAATGAAGTCGGGAATTATCATTGGGAATTGTTTTTGATATGTGTTTCATAAATAATAATATTAATTGCGCTTTTTAAATGTGCGCGGAAAATGTATTGCAATGAAAATTTTATTGCGATCTCTCTAAAAGAGCGCGATTGATTCCGAAAATTGATGACTTAACGAACGAGAGAATTTGTTGAATTTTTCGCAACAATTATATATCATTTATCTCTCTCTCTCTCTCTCTCTCTCTCTCTCTCTAAAACGCGATCGAATTATCATAAATGTAATATACTGATTTTAATTAACGTATACATATATAATGATTTAATTACAACACGAATAAAAGACGGCTCTCGCACACATATTCGTTTTCCACATTCTCCGCGGGATAAATTTTCGCGACTCGAGGAAATTCGCTTAACCGTTTCAAGGGCGTGATCCCTAATTAAAAGCGCTGGGTGACACCGGCGCGTTCGCGCTATCGCACCGGAGATTATTCCGCTGGTAAATTTCATCCGGCCGAAAACTTCGGGGGCCGCGCGAATTTCGCGCACCTGAATATCAAAAATTCCGGAGTTAAATAAAATTATGTCGCCGCTTCCATATATACATATGTATATATGTACACGTACGCGCGGATTAAGGGGGCGTGGAGAAAACCAGTTCTTCGAATTAAATAATTTGATGCATGTTTTATAGGCGTTGTGAATATCATATTTAATGCGAATATAATGTGTGTACGTGTACATATCTGCATGTGGCGTATGTGTGTGTGTATATTGCGGGAAAAGAGGAATCTATTAATGTGGATTTCAGATAATTTATCTTGCAATGGTATAACGTTGCAATAATTCAGTATCATTAAATTTATATTACGCTCGCGCGCGTGAAATGTTCTCGGAAATATATATTCGATTAATTTTACGGAATCGCTTCACTCTCGCGAGTACAAAATCCGGTCAGTTTCTATGGACGATTTCTGTGTATCTTTCGAAAATACTTTCGGAAGTGTCACTCTCTGTGTGTATGTGTGTGTGTGTGTGTGTGTGTGTGTATATATATGTATATATATAGATACTGGGAAAACTAATAACCGAAAAGGATAGTTTCCGAAGAGTAAATAAAAGTCCGCTGCTCGTTTCGACGTGGTGCGGAGTTCGCAGCCGAATCACGGCCAAATAAACGAAGAGAGTATTGTAGTTCGAGTTCGTGGAATGAGATTAGAGAGAGAGATTAGAGACAGAGAGAGAGAGAGAGAGAGAGAGAAAGGGAAGAGGGAGAGATAGGGGTAGTAAAAGAGCAGTTTCGTTGAAAAGTGTCACGTACTTCCCACACGCTTGATATAGTAATGTGCGGGTGTAGATTGATGGTCCGACCGATCTCTACGTATCCTGCGGTGTCCGCGAGGTCGCGTAATTTCAAGAATTGTGCGGGGGCAGGGCTTTCCCTTTACTTTCGATCCGAATTTCCATACACGGTCGAGCGCACCTGATATCTCGTTCGCGATATAACAGAGCAATTTCCCTGAACGACGAAACAGAGAATACACGCGCGGCGCAGCAAATAATATTTTTTGAGGAATGCGCGTTGCGGGAGAAAAAAAATTATCGACGTCTCGAAATATATAGTGTACGCGATAAGATCGTTGTATTCGCAAAGTTTTTATGGTATTTCCGAGGTTGATAAATTTTCACGTCGAAAATCTCACAGCGCTCCGTGAATGGCCGCAACGCGGTCAAACCTTCAAAGAGGCGGCTCTCTCCAATGTACATGCCAAAGACGGTTCTTTCGCTTTTGCGCTTCCGTTGCAGCGGCGTGACATTTCGGCGTCATGACACGTGGGAAATTGGCGAAATGCTTCGAAACGTGAGGCGAGACTCGATTCGTACGTGTCTGAACATCTTTTCGGATTTTTCTGTCGCGCGTTCTCTCGCCGCGCGGAGTCACATAATCGAAGAGACGACGGGGAGGGGGAGGGGGGCGATGAAAAATATAAAATTTTAACATCAAAAATATGCGACAGTTGTTATAATCGCGAAAACTTATTGTTTGATCATTCGTGTCCGATTGAGTTTCTCTGATTTGCCGATTGTGTGAAAATAACAGTGACATAAAAAAATGCTATTTTTTTTCCTGCAATTTGAATCTCACGGCAGTCTCTCGCGCGGAAAGCCAAATAAATCACTTTTAGACCGTCGTCATATAAAACAGCTCTATGAAAACGAATTGTGCGACTGGCGCGGACATGAAGCGCGCAGGAGGGGAGGTCGCGGAGAGGGTGAATGGAGGAGCGTATGTGTGTGTCGGTATTGCGGAGGGCTTAGACACCGTGGCTACACCCCAATATATATGTCTTTATAATCCCGCGACTCACGAAGAGAAAGAGAGAGAGAGATTCGGAGAGGGATGAGACGACGCTGTCATCTGGAGCGGACGTGAAAGGGACGCGATTCTCGAAGTGCTCTTCGCCGCGCGATTTCGACTATTCGTGCGGCTGCGACAAGACGACGGCGCAACGATACATAAACTACAAAAATTGCTTGAATTGCGGGCAATCCGAGTGCAAAAGTCCGAGTGTAGAGAAGGAAAGAGATGGGAAGAAAGAAAGGAACTCTTCGATTTTCCTCGCAGCCTTTAGATCTATCTATCAAGTGGAAAGGCGAGTGGTGCTTCCGATAGAGACGCGCGACGTACGTTTTTCTATATTGGAACAGTGCACAACTGAGAATTTTCCCATCTGCTGGGCGTGGCGCGCAACGACAGAGAAGGATTAGTCGGCAATCTTCCCTCCGATATCCCCGAGTCGACGTGTCGCCGATATAAACCAGATACGACTCTGTGTATTCGTGAAATAACTCGTGTATGAGAAAGAAATTAAGTAAAATATTAAATGCAGACGCGAACGTATATAAAAGAGAGAGAGACAGAGAGAGAGAAATAGAGTTTTGATGTATCATCCGATATAAAAAGTACGTTCTTGTTATTACATATGTATACGTGGATATAAAAATGAGTTGTTTTCCAGGATACTTTTCGCGGAAAATATTCCTTCTCCGAGAATATCGCGGATATATCGAATATTTTGCATTTATCGGCAATAAGCGCAGAGATATTCGACATCGAACGAAGCTATAGCTGCCTTGTCCGATATTTCGGCACAGATTTTCTCCAATTCCACGTCGTCGCGCGTCAGAGCCGAAATCATTGACATTCGCACATTTTATGGTGGTACGCGACGTGGATTAGCAAAGCGCGCAATTAAAATAATTCCCGCGTTTTCGGCAACTTCTGACGGGGCACGAACAAAAAACGCGCGTGAACGCATGCACGCGCGTGATACGCATATTTTCGACGCGCAAAGCTCCGCAGAACTTTTGTTATTGATTGACAAATATCGATAAAGCGAGTGCCGCGATTTTGTACAACAAATAATTTGCTCAATCCTCTCGCAGCTGCGCTCTTTGTGTCCGAACCTGCCGATATTCTATTTCTTTTGCGTGCGTACGTTTTGTTTTTTTTTTTTTTTTTTTTTTTTTTTTTTTGTCTCACCGTGCAGAACACGAAACACGCTGTCAACCTCCTCGCTGCAGGGAGTAACTGTGTAATATCTCTCCGATAGCTTTTATTTGAATACGATTCGATATATACCGGCTTTTTTCGGCACGTACGCGGACTGGAAAATGCACTCGGCACATTGATTGATGGGAACAATTTTATCATTGTGAATTTCTACGTTTTTTAACGGCCGCGCCGCGCCGGAAAAGTGTGCGCAGAACGAAATTTCTATCTCATTGCGTTTCGAACATATTAATTATCGAGACGAACATTGTCTCATCGTATTTTCCGTTCACAGGGAGATGAAGAGGAGAAGAGGTAGGAGATAATCGCGCCCGCTTTGATATTTTTTAAGCCCCCGAATCTCAATACCGAAAGGAATTTTATTGCCCGCGACGCGCATCACCGAAAAGATGAGGGCGGAATCGATATCGATTAATCGATATAATTATTTGTTGGCGGTTGGCAATTATTGTGCGACACGTGGTCGGACGACGGTCGAGCAGCTCGGGCCGGAGCTCGTCCGGGACCGACCGCAGTCAACCCGGATCGCTCGACCCTGACGACCAAGCCAGATATTCGGTCAGCGCATTCTCTAATACCGTACCCATGGAAAATTGAATTGTTCGAGTCGTCAACGGTCGACTGAGTAAAGCCATCAGTGTGGAGGACTGACCTTCGGCAAACGAGGCGTCAACGCGCTCAGACGATACTTCAAAGTTAATTTACGTTGCGCTTCTAAATAAACCCTGTTTGTCTGCAAGAGCAAACCTCGAGTCCGCGTCTTATGCGCGAGGGAGGAAATTCACACAGCACGTATTCGATAACCCCCCGGGCCATTGTTTTCGCGCTGCGAAACGTATAATGTCAACGTTTTGCCGTGCGCGCGCGCGCATGTGTGCGCTTTAAACTGCAGAATTCCGTTAATCGACTGCGCGATCGATTACAGCGCACACCAGTTTGTCCGTGCGTCCCGTCGGTAAACGTAGAATAACTTAATTAATCGTAGTAGTATGGGTTGTAATTTCTGCAGCGCCGCACGTTAACATCATGTAAATTGACCCTAATGAAACCCCCGGCACCCGGGTGTGTTTCTTTGAAAATTAGCGTATCACTGGACGGGTAATTAGCAATTTGACGTCACGTGCCGCGCGCGCGCGCATTAACACGCGCATTGACATTGTGCAGACGGGGGGGAGTATCTTCCGCTCTTTTAAAAAATTCTTCGCGTAGTAATTATTCCACTTCGCGCGAACGCGCGCGCGGCTTTGAAACGACGCGTGTGACGCGTTTCATTAAAACATCAACGATTAAGTGTCATCTTCTCGTGAAATTTTTACAATAGCTAGGAATCAGAGAGAGAGAAGGAGAGAGAGAAAGAGAGAGAGAAGTGTGATAAGCTTATTACGTATGTATAACATTTACATAATAGCTGAATTAATCCGCAATTAATAATTCAAGTATAGCACGATGAATTTCTCCTCTCGCGGTTTCGTATTTTCATTTCAAACGCGACGGTGAGAGCGCATCCTTCAGATAATACTCTTTGTTGTTGAAGATGAGATAGCTCGTTTCGCGCGCGCGCGCGCACATCTTCGTCGCGGTCGAGATTCGTGCATAAATCACAATCATAATGAAACGCAATACCGCATAGCCGCGGATTTCTTGCATCTGTCCCGCGCGTATATAGAATTCTACGTATAATTAAAACCTGTCACGTGTAGAAAGCTGATGAAGCAGCTCTCTCTCTCTCTCTCTCTCACACGTTGGCACACAAGAAGAAGAGCTGCAGAGAGAGAGAGAGAGAGAGAGAGAGAGAGAGAGAGAGAGAGAGAATACAATGAGGTCTGGTCTCGTGGCGCAATTAATATGTATCAAGGATCCCCAGATTCCGCCATCCGTCCGCATCAGAGCCGGTAGAATCCGAGAGAGCATTACGAAACGACGACGAGACGGTAAAAACGACTACGACGACGGGCGGAAAGGGATGTTTTATATGTTTTTGCGCTTCATCGTGAATTTCTAACGCGGAAAGAAAAATGTCGTGGAGACACACCAGAGGCCGAGAGAAACGAATTTGTAATGTCAGAAATGCTGGCGCGAGTTTCTCTCCGACGAAAGGAACGGGCGCGGGATGGGCGAATGACGTGGAAAAGAGTCCGCGACCTATAATACAGACGGGAGAAAGAGTTGTAATAAATTCGACACGGCGGAGGTGGCGAAGGGGTAACGCGCAGGGGGTTAGAAGGAATTCACATCGCGCGGCGCGTTATCCGTCCCGAAACAGAATAACCCGTGGCTGCATCCAGATAGAGTCGGTCGTAAAAAAAAAAAAAAAAAAAAAAACTCTTTCCCCACTCGTTTCATTTTTATGAGACCTTTTTTTCCCCGTTTCGGTCTCAGGTGTTTTCCCGCACCTCATTTACAATCCTGCTTCTTTCCCTCTGCGCTCTTTTTCTCTCTCTTTTTGTTTTTTCCCCTCTTTCGAATTCTTTTTCTTCATCTATCCATTGGTTTTACTCCCTGTCTTTTTGCAAAATTTGCGACCCGATGCTTCATGCTGATTCGGTGGCTGCGTCTCAGCGCGGCGCGAATTTTATCTCGCTTCCACTTCGAAAATTGAGTTGGTTGCAGCGAATCCTGAAGCATCGGAGCGTAATGCAACGGTCCTGAAAGCCTCTCCCGATTGTGGTTCGCAGGAAGTTATGTGTCATCTCGAATGCACACGCGGCTTTTAGATGGATTAAGTTAATCGATACACTCCCTCTTTCCTCGTTTTTTTTTTTTTTTTTTTTTTTTTTTTTTTCCCTCGCAGCGGTTATGAGAATTTTGTTTTCATTGTTTTCGCGGCACAAATCCTAAAGAGGCACGGTCAGTGGTGCGGTCTTTGCGCGCGCGAGATATGTTTTACTTTTGTTTTGCATTTATTATATCGAAAAAGTTTTTACGACAAAGAACGCACGTTTTAATTCCGCATATGTACACACAGTTCAACTGAAAAACTACGATTGTTTTTCAGTTGTTTAACGTTAAGAATTTGTTGCGATAAAAAAAAAGAAAATCAGCGCGAAAATTCACGGAGATTGGAAATATAATTTAATGAATCGGAGATGCTGTTTAAAAGATATTATTTTTACGATTTTAAAATCGGAAACTTGCAAAGCGCGCACGTGCGAGAATTTACGTAACGGAATCCTCGCGCGTATTGTCTGTTTACCAAGAAAATATACCGTTCTTTTTTTCTGTTTCATATATCGCATTACCTCAACGATCTGAAAAGATGAAAGGCAATCCTCGCGCCCGAGAAATTTGAGAGTCCGTGTTATCGCTTGTGATTTATATATTTTAACTATTATTATAATGCCGCTATATTAATGTCGTACTTTTCAGAAAAGTCACGTACGGTATAATACGAGAAATTTATTATATTTTTCGCAAATTTCTCTTCCCTCGTCGGAGGTTTCATTATCCTCAGTGCACTTTTATCCGAATTTAACTTCATTTACGAACTCCATCAAGTTCATTGTGCGTTGAATCCTTTGACGTTTCCGTATCCCCGGTAATTTGAGATAAGATCTGTCTGTTATGCAAAGTTTCTGATCTTAATGTTCCCGCGATACAAATCAGCACGTCGAGAATAAAAAAAAAAAAAAAAAAAAAAATTTTTCAGAATTTTTTGTAGTCTAACCTGGATGGTTTCTCTCTCTCTCTCTCTTTCTCTTTATACACATGTATATTTCACCGATTCACGGGGACGATCCCGTTTTTCTCGATGACCGCGGGGATTACACGAGCCGGTTCATAACTCCAGTCGTGAAATATCGCGACCCGGAAACTTCTCCATCGGCGCGGTATTAATCGGCCATGAATATAATATCTGAAGGTGTCGATTTCACGTAACGCATGTGTATACACCGCGCATCACGGTTGTTTTGTTTTGGGGTTTTTCTTTTTTTTTTTTTTTTACGCTCTTTTTCACAGGCTCACGTCCAACGGCTCGGGAAAGAAACGAGAATTTAAGGTATAACTTCGTGCCGTGACGGCAGTCAGAATGGCCGGTTAAATTGAATTAAAATCGGCACCACCTGAGCGCTCAAACTTCGCTATCCACTTCAACGAGCGCGCATCGGACTCGCGCGCGAGAAATTCTGATCCTTAAATCCTTTGCAGCGAATCGGGTAGAAGCCATCTTGTCCCGGGATTTCTCTCCGCAGAGTCATGTTTCTCTCTATACAACAGTCCTCGGCGCCAGTGTCACGACGACAAAGTCGATTACGGGGGGGATTCAATATCATCCCGTAAGCGATGTAACCGAGAGATTAGTATTTTAAGATCCTCCGCGTACGAGGATCTCACCTTCGTTGCGGTGACTCGAAATTGGCGATCAATTTTCTCTCGGTTGAATTTACATTGGTGGCCAATGAAACGGTTACAATTTTCGCGGCGAAATAATACGCGGAAAAGTTTATTACTTGGAATTATTTCGCATTTTGTTCCGGTCTATCGCGCAATTATTAATCGCGGTCCCGATATAATTAATATGTTCGTGAATTCAATTGAGGATTGAATTGGCTTAAGTGCACCGAATTAGCAAGGTATGCATTTCCATCGCACATTTACAATACGAGCTTTGTAGAAATAATTTTCTAAAATACTCCGACGCGCGTTACAATTTTGTTAGGCAGTCAGAGCGTGTGTGAATCTCGTAAAATATCACAAAACGTGCATAACATCAACGTTGCGATATAACTTGCCAATTATATGTAGCAGTAATTATTTAATTGAAATTCTACGGATTTGTTTTCGTCTATTTAACGTATTATATATATTTATTAACTGCATCTCTTTACTTGCACAAATCTATCTCTTTGTTCGGGTGAAGTTCATATTAATTTTAATTTGTCATAATGCAGTACGCGGTTACTCTTTCGAAGAAGAGAAAATAACGCTGGTTATATTTTTGCGTAACAATATAACACATCTATACATACATATACGCGGACAAAAACATATATATATACCGACACAAATCGAGAAATTAATTTGCAAGGCAATAAACACGCACAGCGATCGATGACACGCGATGCTCAAAGAGATATACGATGTCGACGGAGTGTAAAGGCACGGGAGGAATGAAAAGTAAAGTAGGGTATATATGCGGGTATGAAGCTCGTTAAGCCATAAAACCTTTTATTTCCACAGTTACACGGCAGTTACATGGTCTTTCGGGTCTCTCACTTTTATACCATGTGCGTCCAGGACGTGAGAGCGATCTAAAGTTTGCCGCTCAAAGCGCAGTTTGATAGGGGCGTTCTCTCTTTCTCTCTTTCTCGAACTGTGTGAAAAAGTTACTTAAAATTCCATTTCCGATGCAGTAGCCACTTTCAAAAATTCATATTCCGATCTTTTGCTGTTTCAACAAACGTTTCTAACTGTATTTGCCACTTATGAAAAATCAAATATCACTTAACGAAAAACGTATTTACGTATGAGTTTTTTTTTCTTTCCCCCCCATCGTTTTAACGAGACGACGAGCAGATGTAGGAAAAAAAAAATCGACTTCTTCTTTCTCAGTTACTCCTCCCGCCTTATAGATTTTCGTTTACCCGAATATTACCGGTGCAACCGTAGTTTATTGCGCCGCGCCCGTAGCTACAGGAGAGAGAAGATCCTGATAAACGCATTGGATAAAGAGAGTCAGGCTCACGGCGATAAGTAGCAGTATTGCCGATATAACTCCTCAAGACTCCCGAGAGATTTAGGGCTCCGGAGCCCCGCAACATCCTTTACGATTATATTCCTAATGGCCTCGCCTCGTTTCTCCTCGCCTGCCGCGGGTATCGATTGCGTCGTAAGAAAAAAAAAAAGAGACGCGCGATCGTTTTCCGCCGGTGGAAAAAATATGCTCGGGCGAGTTATGTATATCGTCGCGCGTGAACATCTAATCCGGTTACTTTGCGACAACAACGCGCCTTGAGTTGTCGCAATATTAGTATAAACGACGTGGTGGTGGTGTTGGTCTGGGAGGACTCGACTTCAAGTTTCAAACTCGCGTCCGTGACGAACTGGAGGGGGGGGAGGGGTGTGCATTCTCGCGGAGATATATCATCACGCGGTGGCAAGCGCATTGTTGAATGACGAAATCCTACATGAATATGTAGGATATATGCGTCGCAAATTGAATGCATCCACTCCTCTTCCTCGGTGATTGTTTTGTATCCGTTCGACTGGAATATAAAGAAAAAATCAGGACACGCATGATTGCTCTTCAAGAGAGCGTTTGCTCGGAAAAAAATCTATCCGCGCGGCGCTTACGTGGGTGTGTTCCGTACGCGCGCGCGATATTCGATTTATGTCGAAAACATTCCGTGACATCTTTGATCAATCACTCTATCTCTCGGAAAGAGAGAGAGAGAGAGAGAGAGAGAGAGAACGAAACCTCATCGCGTAGATTATTTACGGCAATATAAAAATAAATACGATGCATATTTCAGCAAGTTATATGTTTCGTTTTTCCTGCTATAAAATTCCATTTATTTTTTTTCTCTATATAATACTTTATACACACAATATAACAAAAAAAAAAAAAAAATAACTTGGGATTTTTCGCGAGTATTCCGTAAAATGTGACGAATCGCTACTTATCGTGATTTCATCTTGAATTCTCCGATCACGGTTATCTGGATTTATAGCTCGATATCGGTATATGTGATCAATATATATATATATATATATATATGTGTGTGTGTACTTTCGGAAAAAGTGCCTTTTTCTGCTACATAAATATTATTTTATTATTTCTCTCTCTCTCTCTCTCTCTCTCTCTTTTTCTCTCAGTCCGTGTATATCCTAAATTCCACGTTCCGCGTGCGTTTCACACAAGCGTGTGTTTAAATTCGCGAAAGATCTCTCGAAATATACACATAAGTGTATCGTAAGAAACAGTCACATAATTCGCAAATACGAATATCTCTCGTCGTAATATTATTTTCACCAGACACTCTGTTTGTTTTTAAGCTTTGTTATTTGATTTACTTTTCACTGCAATGGTGGTGCGTTTTGAAAATTTTAAATGCGCTGTTCTTCTTTCACATTTTTATGATTTACATGAAACAGTGGCGGTCATATTAGTAACGAAGTGAAAGCTACCTGTAGTCTTTAAAAAAGAAAAAAAAAAGCGTACCTGTTTTTACTTGCTCGAATGCAGCTGGCATCTCACATATTTTTTCGCTAATTTGATGCACGCGTGCACGCGGCGGCACTTCAACGTAATTCAGAAAGGAAACAACGAGGGCGGAACGAGCATTGCGTAATCCGGCCTTGTCGGTGTGTGTACAGTGTGAAAAATTAATTGCGTAAAGAGAAGAGCAGTGAGCGCGTAGCAGCGCGCGAACCACCCGGTATATAGAGAGACGGCGGCGTGTGAATTCACCCTCGATAGTCCGCAATGCGGAATTTCAGGTTCGAACGTGCACGCGCAATAGCAGGGACGAAAAGTTCTTCGAAAACTCGCAAAACTATTTCCGAATCGCATTAACCGTACGATCGATTGTCGTAAGGATGTTCAGTCACCTCTTTCTCTCTCGATCACGTCAGCTTTAAAGCGCGGCGCGCTGGTAAAAGTTTTATTTTACGTAAGTGCGTTCTCGCGATCATAGTCCTTAGTATGTTAACTCTTTGAACTGTGTACAGTATAAATCCAGTAATTTCGAGAACATGGGACTGATTCTTCCCTAGAATTCGAAATTATTTTCTTCCCCTCTCATTTTCTTCCCCTTCCAGCGACCAACTGGTAGCAAGAGACGAAAGATGCAGTATTTGTCTCTTTCTTTTGTTTTTCGTCGTCTTTCTCTCTTTGTCATCTGCGCATTCTACGAGTTGCGCAGTCACTCGTAGAAGAATATCGGGAAATCGTGAATAGTGGGGGAAACTATTGGCCCGCCCATCAAGAAGAAGTCGAAATTGTAGTGCTCGAAATTATGGAGTTCTACTGTTGTACATAAATACTTTATAGATTTAAAATAATTTTAGTTCAATTTTCCAATCAATTACTCGTACACGTAAAAATATACGATAAACTTTTATCTTCCGCAACTTTCTTCAAGCGGGTAGAATGTCGTGAGAATATTTTTGTGTTACGTTTATAGCGACGGTAGACGTTACTGAGACAACAATGTTACGATGTTTGTCGGTCGACGAGTCGCAAAAACAATTTTGAGACGTACCTAGCGTGCGCGCTGCAACGTCGGGCAACCCAAAGTCGCTCGTAAGCCGCCGAACAAGACACATACGTGTATTGCAAATGTTTATATTTCGTCAAACCTTACTCTCTTTTGTCAAATTTCTTATAATATAACAAATACATTTTCTGTAATGTCAGTACGCTGCTGCAAAATTATTTGCCAAACTAGAATATTTTTCCTTTATTTTATTCGTTTTATTATAATGTAAGGAATTTTCTAGAATATTCCTTCAGTTGTATCCGCGCACGTACGCGACACGCTGCTTTTGCGTGTACATACTTGGTAAATAACGTTCGGGCCATACGTCGGGTCTGCCGAATATTCCCGATACTGAGGGTGAGCGAGTGCGAGTGGTTGACGAGCACGGCAATCGCTTGTTATTTACAGATGAAAAAGCTTACACTAACAAATTTTCTTTTCTGTTGCAGGTAAGTCGTGACCTTATGACCGAAGTTGTCAAGTTCGCGAAAGCACCTAACTAAAGGTAATGCTAGTCTGATACGCAATTTCTTCTAACACGTACAAGAACTAGTCTTTTTATATGCAAACGCTGAATTGAATTTTATAACTACGGTCTTTCGCCAAGTTTATAGACGTGACGTTGTATAAGCGCGGTATATTTATGCATAATTTTGTCATGGAAATTTAACACGACCGACTAACGCGATGTTTCTAAATTGCAAGGGAAGATTCTAAATTTGGTTAAAATTTATTAATTAGGCAACGTAATCACTTTTTTTTTTTTTTTTAATTGAAAGCTTTTCATCGCGAATATCTCGCGTGTGTTGTTGTATTTATTTTATTTAGAAATACTCTGCAAAAGTTTATTTGTAATGTTGTTCGTAACTTCAACTTTAAAACGTTCAAATCGCGATATATATTGATCAAAGTGTTATATAAAATTCTTCTTTAACAATTGATTTCCAAAAATTCTGTTACACGATACAAGCTGTGAAAAAGTTAACTAATGGTAGTCAAGTCATCAAAATTGATCTATTTGTTTGCGCGGTTTTTATTCATGTTTCATGTTTGAAAATTCGACAAAGGAAAACACATCGGGAATTTTTTGAATTGCAACGCATCACGAACAGCATATTGTTTGATGAACAATTGTCAAAAGAAATAAGTCAATTTTTACATATTTGTTATTTATAGTTTTTAACGACGTGCTTTGTCAGTATGAAATAATAAAATCGTTATCAATAATCGCGATACGTCACGCGGTTCGAGTGAATAGAAATGATCGAAAACAAATTAAACCTGAAATGACAGTTCTCGAAAAATTGTTTTCCAAATCTTAGCTCTTGTCATTTATAAAACGAGAGATCGAATAATTTGCACCTACGCTGAACCTCGTTCCTCGATCAGCTATTATTATTTAGCCGGGAAAATTCATCTCCAATAATTTGTTATGCAGATCCATCTCGGGTCCATCATTCCGACACAAGTTCTCTGTGTGTTATGATTACGGAATTCATTTCGGCGAAAGCGGCTGGGATAAGCCTCGTAGCTCGTTGCGCTCTCCATTTGCTTCCAGCGCGCGCTTCGGTCGATCGCCCTGTTGATGAATATTCCTCCCCTTCCCTCCGTTTTCTCTTCGTATCGCGGCGCACTAATGACCAAGCTCACTTGACACGTTTGATTTCTCCTCAAAGATTCATTAAAACCTCTTTCCATGTGCGCTTGTTTTTTTTTCTCTCTCTTTCTATCTCGCGATTCGCGCGGGATTTCCACTGTTCGGCACATTGACAGATTTCGGCGAACAATTAATTATCGAAGCTATAAATGAAACATTCATTCCCCCTCCCCCTCCTATCCCGGTCTTTTTTTCTTCAATTGTGCGAATTAATTATCGGACATGGACAAATATGGCTCGTTCCGCTTTTTATGCGCTATATGCTAATCAAATATGATATATTAGAGATTTTTCGATGTGTATATTTCGCAACAATGGTGGCGCGATTACACACACAATCGATCAGAGAGAGTGTATTTTACGAACCTGTAATATATGAATGTGTTTAACATATATATATATACTTGGCACACATTTCGTATCGGGTAATTACATTCGATGTTAATGCGCAAATTAATGAAGGCTGGCATGTTCGAAATAGCAATTCGAAAACAGATGTTCTATATGTATTTAGCATTTTTCGAACAAGAAACAGACGTATGAAAATTGGAATATTTTGGCCGGCGAGTGAAATCGAGGAACATATTTTAATAACGACATTTTCATCGAACATCATCGGTTTTGAAGTAAAACGCGAAAACATTGCGCGTGCTTATTTTGTGATTCGCGCGCTCTGTGAAAACGGGCGCGCGCGTAAACGTAAGTTTCTTCTCTCATTAAAGCCGTGTGACATTCTCTCGTTGAATTATCGTTAGCGGCGTATAATCGGCGCGGACAGAGGCGCATATCTCTTTTCATTGCCGGCGACAACAATCTCGGCGCGTAGGTTGACAATAAGAACCCCCCCCCCCCGTTGCATATAATTCCCGGTCTACTTTAGCTTGTTTAGATTTTCAACGCGCAAGCCACGCTCTCGCGTTTCCATTTTTCGGTTTGTTTACGGAACTTTCTCACTCGCTGTCGTTGCGAAATTGCTCAAAGTCCGCCGAAGCTTTCCGCGACTTTCCCTCTCCTCCCTTACCGGAACAATGTTCAACTTTAATCAAGTTCTCAGATTACCTTACTTTCCTCTGTTCTGAGCGGAGTCAATTAAGAATCATAAATTCAACCGGCGAATCAACTTGGATAAAAGTGAGAAAATTCATTTGGTTCTTGCTCCTGTTTACATTTGTTGTACAGCAGTGTCGATATATATATATATATATACGCGCGACGACAAATGAGAGATTCTCGCGAATTAGATTTCTTAATCCGCGCGTGAGTTCTGATTTCTCTATTTTCTAACAAGCAAGCAAGACGACAGGGAGGATCGATGGTGAAATATTATAATGCCGCCCGTGTGCTTCAATACAGCCGGAAAATAATACGTTGCTGTTAAGAAAAGATGATACCCCGATTTGTGTCGCGCATTGACAATGGAAAAGAGGATCTTTTCAAGCAAGAACGTGGAAGGGGGAAGAGGACCCTATTTCTCTCTCTCTCTCTCTCTCTCTCTCTCTCTCTCTCTCTCTCTCTCTCTCTCTCTCTCTCTTTCTTTGCGATTTTGTGTTTGCAACTTGTGTTTGCGTCAGTGCTTTATACAAGGGCCCAGCGTTGCATTCGACCACCACCGTGGCTTTTTGTTACCGCGAAATAAGAGAGAGAGAGAGAGAGAGGGTATGCAGTCGGGAGCGATAAATTTCGCCTCCAGCAGACCGCTTCTTGACCCTTTTCGCAATCTCAGCGACTTTCGTAAATTTTCTGCTTTGAAGAGCATTTTCGAGTGCATCGAAAAATATGACGCGCCGTTCATGAAATGACGTTGTTTCTTTCTGGGAATTCTTCTGGGAATAACAGGCGAGACTTGTTGAAAGTCTCTGCGTCTCGCGGTATTATTTTTTGTGTATCGCGGCTCGTCGCGATACACATTTTTATTTGAAACAAAGCGTTCTTTTTTTTTTTCTGCGTTCTCGTGTGAAATCTCACTTTGTTGCTTTTCCGACGACAATGCGCGGAAAGATTCTTTTCTCGTCTCCGACGATCGGCGGACGGTTTCACGATAAATGGTCCCGGCGCGAATCACTTTGCAGTTTCGCACATCTCCGTTTGATTGACGACCTACCGGCCGCGCTTCTTCTTCTGCTCGTACAAGAGGATTGTCATTCGAAACGATTTCTCTCTCTCTCTCGATCGCGCAGACGTGTCGTGATGCCCACAAGTGTCGTCGGCTCTTCGGCCGGTACGATTTATCGCTCCGCATTAATTGGAATGAACGTGTCTGCCACCACTTCTAGCTGCCGTTCACGTGAAACATGAAAATCCTCTTGCGCCCCCGTCGTGTGAATAACGACTTCGCGCGCGCCGCACGACACGCGATCTTGCGCGCAGCGTGTCGCACGACAAATGTCGACGGAAACTTCGCGAAGCGAATATCGCGAAACAAAATCTCTCGCCGCATACCTAACGGTAGCGCAAGATTTTTAAGTGCTCGGTTTTTTTTTTGTTCACACAGATACGGTCTAATCGCGATTTATTCTCTAATTGCATGACGCGATCGACTTTTTTTTTTTTGTCGGATTTGTTTTCTGTAATCTAAAACTCTCTAATGTGTTGACACACAAGAGAGAACTCGCGAGTTACGGTTTAATACATAGTCGCAAACAATGTCGAAATTAAAAATTGGGTCTCTCTTTCCTCTCTGTAATATTGCAGTTTTAATATGCTCTTCAGAGAACGCTCACGACGCTCAGTCTCGACAAAGATGCCCCGCTTTTCCAAACTATCTCAGAATCTCATCTAAAGATGTCACGAGTGGCGCGACTCGTCTTCGGTCTACTTAAGGTTCAATTTTCAAAGCTCTCGGGATCACAATCTTCGCCATCAGTCCATCCATATCCAATCCTCCGTTCCTCCACCCTTTTACACACACACACACACACTCTCTCTCTCTCTGTCTCTTTGTGTGTTTTTAAGTTCCATTAAATTATATTCTCATCCTAACAAGGGAAATTTTGTAATGGCGCTTTTCTATTGCAGCGACTCAACTTTCAGATAGAAGAGAGTTTCTTTAGGTTTCTTCAATACTTCCCGAAAATATACGTTTACGAAAGTCTAGAAAAATATTTCACTTGCCATTTGGTCAATAATTACGTATTCATTTTATATTATATAAAAAGTGAAAAAAAAAAAAAAGATTTTTATATAGACTGGAACGCAGATTCGATTCGCGATAAATGTCGCATCGCGAGCGCGTCTTCTCTCGCGTGCATTCCGCGCGAAAGGTTCCGAAAACACTTCGTGGGCGTATCGGGGTGAAAAATCTTGATGGCTTGCAATATAGCCGGAGCGTTCTCAAAGCACAACAACAACAACAACAGCAGCAGCACGTTCGAGATACGTAGCGGCAAAACTCCGTCCGCGTTTTAAGGAAACGACGTTGTAGCTAAAAGCAATTTTGCCTGGCCGACACTCTTAGGCATCATCGTATCCTCGAAATATATTAGGCCGGGAACTATATAGGTCTGAACGCCCACAACGGTTGACGATTGCGTTACCCTATCGATATTCGATACGATGTAGAATCACCCGGTAGAACGGGTTCTAGAACGACGAAGGGCGGATCCGTGCAACCCTCGTCAGGAGATACTTTGAACTCCACTCGTGGCTATAATTCGCAGCCTTCGCGGCGCGGTGAGCATTTTTATCAGATGCGCACTGTAACAAAGTCTTTCGTATCGTTTCTGTCTCCAACGTCGGGCTCGTCAATCTTGTCCGCGCGCATGTAAACGCAAATTAATCATAGGACCGCGCGGACTGGAGAGGAGGAAAGCCAGCGATTACCTGCTGAATGGGCAGAGATTCGACGGCGCGATTACAGATTGCGGACTAAACATTCCAGAAACGACGAAACGTGGTGGTGGCCTGCTGCAACAACGTGTGTGCGGCGAGCGCGCACACGTCGGGATCCGAGAGGCAATCGTTCGAAGTTGCTTGGACGTTCGCCAAACTCTCTCCTCCCCGTCTTGAATCCGCAGCCGCATATCTCCGGCGGCCGCCGGCGAATAGGGAAGATGGCGACGCGGCGGGAGATAAAGAGCGGAGAGGAATGAGAGTACGAAATGCGGTGCTTTACTCGGCGATGTTTGGATTGAGAAGAGAGCTGGGGAGTGGGAGGGGGAGGGGAATAGAGGCAACTTTATTTATTACTTTGCACTCTGTGCAGGATGCATTCCACCGCGCGAGCGAGCGCGAGCGGAAGAAGAGCTTCTCTTTCTCCTGCGCTGCGGTAAACGCCGAGGAGAGTGTATCGCCGCTGATCTCTTCTTTTGATGCGCGCGCCTCTCTTCGCGACAAGATGCCGCTCGTGAAAGGGATTCGATTTAAAAAAAGAGTCTCGGAATAATATGACTTACTCTTTTATATATACTTCCCGTTCGAATACTCTTCGCGCACCAAAGCGCGCGCTCGCTGTTCCTATTTTTTTTTCTTTTCTTTTTATTCAGCAGCAAGATCTTGAGAGCTGGGGGGTGGGACGACTCTTCGTTGTCGTTCCGCGCTGTTATTTATTTTATATATTTATTTCTTTGCGTCCTTCCTCCCGCCTCTTCCCCCCGTTCCGTCGCGTGGTGATATTAGATTTCACATATTTTACGCGATCGTGAATATCAGATTCATTACCGAAATGTTATATATCATTATTACGGGATATTGAATACTTTATTAAATACAGGTAGTTAGGGTTTATAGTCGCCGCTTCTCGAAAAATATTTTCATACTACGTCAGGATAGGAGTAAAACCATTATTTTTTTTTTTTTTTTTTAGAATAAATTTTCGATAGATAGAATTTTCTCTCGCTTTTCGCAAAACACGTTTGAGAATCAAGAAGAACGCAATACCATTTACGAAATGTCGGTGTACGTAATCCGACTGGCTAAACTTTCCTCGCTCTTATCTTGGTCTCTCTTCTCATATCTCGCTTCTTATCTTGGCCGTTTCATCCGCCGCGCCGAGCGCGCGCCAGGTCTTCGTTTTTCCTTGTTCTAGGCGCAAACGAGATTGCATTTTTATTTCCCGAGCTTTAATGTCGCGTGCTTCGCTGACGAGCTGTTACACACACACGTGTGCTCCACGTGCGTTTCTGAAAGTCTTATATATATATATATATATATACACGTATATAACCCTATTTGCTGGCATAATGGCGGTGTTATCGCAACACGCAACAAATGAGAATTACTTTGGGCTTGTTCGTCCGAGAGAGAGAGAGAGAGAGAGATCTCACACACAGGCTTTGTTTTGAGTGGACACTTGAGAACATATTGATAAAACGGTTCTTGCGAGAGGGTTCTGTGTTTCACCTCAACTTTGCCCTTGATATTACACGCGGAAAGAGGATGTGAATATGCAGATGGAAGTGTATTAGCATATATACAGCTTAATTGTTTAGAATCAAAAAACGCAAGTCGAGCGAAACACGTGCTAATAATAATAACTACGGCGACTGAAATAAAAATTACTTCATTCACTCGCGAGGCAAGATGAAGAATTTAGAAAGATCTCTTGAAATAAAAAAATTGTCATTTGAGGTCATTTATTTTTATCAAATATAATCTCGGCACTTCTTTTCTGAGGGGGAGGAGAGGAAAATAATGCGACTATCTCTGCGAGTATTTCTGTTTTTTAGCTGCGATAATTTCTATTAGTGTTTTTTTTTTTTTTTTTTACTTTCCCCGCGCTCAATGGCGCATCATCCTCCTCATCTGAAACAGCTGCGGGCGCTATCTCGTATCCGACGATATTTTACGGGGCGGCACGTGAGCCGAAATAAAAAAAACGACACATTTCCCAGTATCCTAAAGGCATCGAGAACGACTACTGTCGTACACGCGCTCTATCTCTATTGTCTCCCTTTATGATGAGCTGACGTACCTCTCTCTCTCTCTCTCTCTCTTCTTTTTGTTTTCCTCTCCGCCGCCGTCTTGACTATCACTCATGTAATAAGTAAACCTAAATGTCACGGGCTTTGTGTTTTCTTCTTCGGATTACATCATAGATCTCTCGTCGGCAAAACTCGGCATGACGAAACACTTGACATAACGATAATAAAAAGAGACTGGGAGGTGCGGAAGGCGAGCTCTTTAATCTTCTCAAGAGCTTATACGCGCGCTATCGATTCGCGTTTTTTCGTGCCCCCCGTTTTCTGCATTATATATTTCGCCGTTTCGTTTAAAGGATTTTACAAAATACAACAATCGCAAAGCGATTGAAGTAGGAAGAGGAGTTCGGTGCAAAGTCGCTATTATCGTTGAGAAACGATATTTTCGCGGTGCGCGACGAAGCGTTCGACCTGGAATAAACGTCAAAACATCGCCCCTTAATAAGAAAGCTCGCTTAATAATAGAAAACTGCAGCAACGTTTGTCTGTTTTTATCTGTTGTGAACTTTCTCTAACGCGGTCGAAGTTGTGTCGAAACGGCGGCGAAGAGAGAGAGAGAGACCGAGACCTCTCATACGCGATTATTAGAACTTTCACAAGAAGCCCCGTGGCTTCCCGTGAACTTGCGGTCTCATCAGCAAGTAACCAACGTCGATGCGCTGTACAAGCGCTCCAAGGGTTCATGCAATTTCATACCGAGTAACTTTTGCGAGTTGACTGTGTGTATGTTCTTTACTCAGTGGAGAGATAAGACGGGGTAAACTTCTCATAAAGAAAATGGATTTGTTCTTATACTCGGACGAAACGTGATGGTACGGAGGAAGAGTGTGTGTTTTACAACACACGTCAAGATCAGTATTTTTCTTGCTGGCCTGGCTCGCCGACATTATAAATAATGATCATCATCGTATAACGTATATACGTTTGTAATTGCGCGCGATCGGTTAATCCCATAAATCTAACATTGTTCGCGGTAATAGCGGGAACATGAATCAGCTGTAATGAGCGATTGTGCGCGGGGGAAACGTTGGAGAGGAGATAGTGCTCGAGTACGCGTGTGCACGAACAATACGCGACAATGTTCGAAGATATAGAAACTTTAGATTGGTTCTATGTGGCATCCACTAGTCAACGTCACGATGAGCCCTCCCCCCTCCTCTTCCCTCGATGAGTCTATTAGACATCGCCGGTAATTGCTTCACTAGTTTGACATACCGCATCGATTAAATTAGACGAGATCTTCTCTCTCGCTCTTTTTTTTTTTTTTGCAAAATTTCACCGTTTGCGAAGTAATTAATCGTGGATTTATCAATTAGTTTTAAATTAATTTTCTTTAAAACAGGGAATTTAATCCGGTTAATTAATTTTAATAACCTGCAGACTTTTTTCTTTTTTTTTTTTTTTTATCAGATTTTCTCTTCAATAATTTTCTTATATTTAGACTTTTTTTTTGTCGACTTCTTTTTCATTACATTTTCTGTTCAATAATTCTCTTATATTTAGAAAGGATAAATATTCACGCGATGTTACGTAGGAAAATTCCAGGCGCGTATCACGAGAAAATATTAAATATTATTATTTATAATACAATTATGCATAAATTATCGACGCTATAAAAAAGTTCTATAGAAACATATTATTCATCGCCAGGTTTTTTTAAGAATTAATTCTATCGCTAATGTAAAATATCTGCTAACTCGGTCTAGTTTTTTTTTTTTTTTAAATGAACGCGTAAAACATTTTAGGAACGCGATCTGCAAACTTCCTCGAAATATGCGAGGCAGTTGCTAAAACGCGTCATATGAGCTTTTGATATTTTATGATATTTTTTATTTTCTGTTCGAACATAGAAGAGTTTTAAATGGACAAATTTCGAGGGATCAAAGTTGTAACGTGCGCTGCCACAATGCGTAAAAAAAAGCAAAAAAAAAAAAAAAACAGGGAAAAACGCGGTTGGATTTAATTTTAACTAATGGGCAATTTTTCGGGGAATTCTCTTCGAGTTGGATTTAGATTTATACAAATAAATCTCTAAGGAACGTAAAAATGAGAAAAAAATGTTGGTATATTTATTATTCGACTTATAACATCAGTTTCACAATACGCGTGAAAGAGAATTAATCAGTTTTCTAAGCACACGGCGTGTGAGGTATGTAATCAACTTGAGGTAATTTTAATCGGATTTTAACGATCGTCCTAAATTTCCTTGGAATTAGCCATTTGGCGCGAAATTATTGCCACGTACAGCCGTTTCAGCATTTTAGGCAAATGTTATAGCTGCAACTGGCGTCGCTCCATTGTAATACGGATGAACGAACCGCGGCTACGTGATCGCTCCGACATTGCGTCTCTCTCTCTCTCTCTCTTTTCCCGCTCGTCTCGCTGTCTTCGTAAGAATCCGCGTGTAGTACGTACGTACGTACAATACACTACAGACGCGCGCGAATAATGCAAATAGTGAGTGAAAAGTGCTGTTCGGGCAGCTTTAAAGAACGCGCGCGCGTACGCGTTGCCGAGGAAAAAGCCTCTTACATACATATACATCCGCGTCGCTTCTCAGGTGAAATTCGTTCTAAATACACACACTTGCGCGCTCTCTCTCTCTTTCTCGCTCGCGCAATTTAGGAAAGTTGATAAATTTTAGCTCGCGAGTTTCCTCGACGCAAAATTCGCCATTCCGTCTGTCTTTCCTCTCTTTAATCTCTGGTTTTTTACGCACGAGCAGAGAGAAAAAAACGCGCGCACATCCGCATATCGCGATGCTTAGACAGGTATGATGAAGCACGTGTGTCTCTTCTTTTACTACTATCAAAACGCGCGCGGCGCGCGCACTTACACACAGCCGGGTTGTAGCGAAATAAATTGCTGCCGCTCCTCGATTTCGAATGGTTTCCGCGTTCTTCCGTTCGAATTGCAGAACAAATTATAACAGATTACGGGACGATCCATTATCCACACACAACGCGGAATTAGCATCGTAATTACGTAATTGTTTTCTCGACTGTTAACTCGATTATTAATACGACGCGCGCTTGGTCACGCACGGGCCTAGTTAATGGGAGGATTATTTAGAAATGCGAGAACGAATTCTTCGAATTACGGTAATTTTAACGACGCGTCAGCCGTTTGCGCAAGAATCGCGCAATTTAAAACTGTGTCCAGCTGTGATCTGCGCGCGCGCTTCTATTCGCTGATGAGTATCGACTGCGTTTTTATCAGAGCGATTTTTGCCAGAGAGAGATTTCAAAGTCGATATCGTCATATACACCCTCCTTTCCGCACATTCTTCTTTTCTCGTCCGACCTCGTAGGTCACTCGATTTTTCACACCGTTTCGCTGATCCCCGCCATGTAACGTCGTTCGTCTTCGTTCTTCTTCTTCTTCGTGACTTCCAAAACGTTCTCACCCGTTTGTCTTGAGAAAAACTTCCTTCTTTTTTCCCACACCCTTCTTTCTCTATTTACATCTAATCTATCACTTAGCGCTTCCAAAAAAAAAAAAATTTTTCGATCTTTTCACTTTCCGCGTGAAACTTTTGTGTTCAACGAACTTGTTGAGATGTTCAACTTCGGTGTTTTTTTTTGTTTTTTTTGTTTTTAACTGAAATATTTTTATTGGCCGTATGAAAAAATATCGCATGCACGAGCACGAGCGGTCTGCGTTTGAAAATTTTGCCGCGACACGCATGGCGAGATGAGAGAGGAATATGTCACTCGCGAAAAATTATCATAATATTGGTTGTTCTTTTTTTTTTTTTTTTTTTTTTTTTTTTTTTCATGGTTTTTCACGTGCGTGTTTATGAATTATACAGAACATTATTTAAGCACATGCGGTCGTTGGAATATTTTGTTATCGTATATATTTCAATTCGTTCTCGTATTTCTCTTGAATAAAATTTACGTTGAGAAAAAAACAACCGGAATCCGTATCGTAACGATATTGCAGTATCTCCCTGATTGTAATCTCTTTTGTTTCGCCGAACGAAGGGCACACACGTGAAATATCAAGGCGCGCGGGGATATCATTCCCGTTCGTTTATTGACGCGCATGGATTATACGCGAGGATAACTTATCTATTTTGTATTCCAGTCCGACAGTTGATGCCTCTGTCTCCTTCTCTTCTCTCTCTCTCTCTCTCTCTCTCTTACAATGGAGGGAGACGATATTTCGAATTCAAACCGCGCCGAACGGGCACGGAAACCAATCCTTAGCATAACGGAAACGCGACTGACACACAATGAGAACGGGAAGGCACGTTTCACACGCTAGAAGTCGTTTTCCCCTTCGTGGAATCACACGGCGCGCCGTGTGAAAGATCCAATCTAGCGCGCTGTAAACCGATTCCGCGATAAAGTCCGCGTCTCTTCGATAAAGGCTCAAAAATTCACTGGTCCACAGCGGTCGCGGCGTATCCGCGTCGCCGCTGACTCTGCACGCTATCACTCCTGCCGCTAGAACAATCACAGTGGTACCGCCCAACGAAAAGTCAACCATCAACGTCTCCCCGAATCTGCCGACTGGCTATTTTCGGTCGCGCTTCTATATATCGTCGAAAAACTTCAGCAATATTCGACTTCGACTTTAACGGCGAACGGTTAAAGTTTTGCTCCTCACAGACAAAACACTCGTGAGTTTCTATAACAATTTCCTTCTTACTGTAGCCGATTTGAAAGAGAAAGAGAGGAAATTTAGATGAGTGTTTTTGCTGGAGTCTAGTTCCGGTTTTATAGTTGGGATCTGGCGAATCACAAACTGTTGAATCCACGACTCCAAATATGGAAGCTCGGGAATATCTCAACCGGTACGCTACGATATTTTGAAACGAGAGTCTCTCGAGTCTCGTTGAGATATTCGAACGACGGACGTCTTAAACTTATACGCGCGCGCGCTTTTTTTATTCGCGACATCTGAGATACTGCGCGCGCATAAATACTTCATTGCGAAAGTTTCCGTCTTTGATAACGGATTCATTGTCAAACAGAGAAGCAAAATAATTTATTGTCTCATTTATTCTTTTAATTCGGTATCTTCGTTCGAGACCGGTCGGTTAATCCCGTGGTGAAATCCCGCGGGATATGAGGAAGATACCGAGCGTTCCATCGAGCGAACGAACGTACTACTCGCGGTAGATTTATTGCGCACTATTTCTTATTCCGTTTTCTCGGTAGGTGGATATGGCGTTTTGCGTAGTCGCTGATTTCTCGCTCTTTATCTTGCCCGGTCTTGTCTACTAGTTTTAAATTTACGAGACACGAGAAAGAGAGAGAGAGAAGGAAAAAAACGCGATGAAAAGAATTCCTCCACGCGAGAGTAAAAACAAATCTTCCACAATCTTTCTTACTCCAGTAGCGCACAAACGTCTAAGATGACCTCGTTCGTTTATTTTGTAACTTTTTTTTCGTGAAAAAAAAGTCGACATCAATATTGTATCTGGACATTAATACATTTTAAAGTCTAGGCAAGATTTCGCTCGTTCGAGAAAACGAAATATTTTATGTGTAAGAAAATAATACACACGCGGTGTTTTTTTAAATCAAACGTTTTATATAAATTAAACGTTTTTATATTTAATTATATATATCCCTCTTTTGTACAATATCGTTATCTTACTTTATATATATATTTAATCGCGGAGTTTTTCACGACTCCGTTAAACGCAAATGCTGGTCGTTACTTCGTTTCATTGATGAACAAAGTGTATACCTACCTTAGCTGCAAATACGCAGGTTTATATTAAATTGTGTATGATAGCGCACACGATCGCTCTTTGAGCTTTGAAGACGCTATAAACTTTGACATACACGACTTTAGCAGACGAGCTAAAAATATAATAACGTCACTTGACGGCTGCCAGAAAATCACGTGACACACGTTATTACTTCGAGAAATATAGAATGAAAGGAAATTAAAATTTTCTATTATATATTGCAATTTCGCATATAATATATTGCGTTCACATATTCATCTCTCGATCCGATTAAAATATATTTTCTCTCGGTACGAGAGAGTAGAGAGAAAAATAAATTTTTTAACGCAATATTGATCGAGAGTCTTACTTCAAATCTGTTGTTTAAGAAATCTCGTTCTTTTGATAACGCGTGAATGATTGAAGAAATTGACTCACTTCGAAATGCGAATTCGAAACTGTTCTTCAAAACATCGAGATTGCATGCATCTTTGATTGCGCGATATGTGACGCGATTTCTCTGCTCGAGAGAAACAATTCCGTACGGGACACGAATTTTCTATATACCTATACATTCTCGACTATCACCGCGACATTTCCGACTAACAATAAGAGGTTCCACCGAGTACATCGAAGAGAGCGAAGTAGAAGAGCTACAAAGAGAAAGAAAGAGAGAGAGAGAGAGTGCGCATATGCTGTGGCAATAAAA
>QVNW01003245.1:0-14962 GCA_014825475.1 Pseudomyrmex flavicornis
AATAAATTTTTTTTTTTTTTTTTTTTTTTTTTCATCGCGGCAGCTGCAATGCGCATCGCGGGAAATTGCACATAATCGCTCAAACTGTAGATAAACGTCAGTGACAGCGTGAACGAACTTATATACACTCCATTCATCCTTTCATTCATCTAAAATGATTCTCCACCTTGTGTTCCCCTCGCAGGCTTCCAACCTAGCGGTGTCGCTCTCTCCGCGGCGGCTTCTTCTCGACGTAATAAGCAAAAAAGATCCCCGGCCAGGTCATTACGTAGAAGGGAACGAAGAAATTATCTACTGCGCGCGTAAAAAGCGTGGCAAAGGCAATTCCATCGCGGTTGGACCACCGAGACTTATTTTTGTGGTTCGGCCTGCCGCGCCGCACGGAGGCCTCTCGGCGGGTAATACGCCTAGATCAGCTCGGAACTTTGTCTACGGTATTCTTGCACCATTGATCCGAATGCGAGTCACTGACCGAAAATCCGTGCCTGTTGCTCGACTGGAACCCTAGACTCGTCTGTGTCTACACTTGTGTCCTTGTAAGAAATGCCAGCTGCGATGAAAGTCGCTCGAGGATATAATCTCAAGTGTTTTCTTTTTTTTTTTTTTTGTAGAAAACATTCTCTCTACGAAGTCTACAACTGAATTAATTAAAAAAGTAATTTGGTAAAAATGGAGTTTTACAAGACAGGTGGATTAAGCGAGGTGATTCTGTCTCCTCTTTTTTTTCTTGATTAGTCATATTGAATCGCTCAGAAACAAAAAAACAATGCGATTACATTGTATTTTACGATTTACATCGAAATAAATTAGTTTTAAATTATTGTTTTTTTCTTTCCAGGCAACGAGGAGTCGATCAAACGCCTCGTCTAACTCGGCGAGGTATTGTTCGAGATAAAAGAGGGTGGTAGGAGACGAGGGTTGGAAGCAGGGTGGCGTGCTATGATCAGCATGGAGCTTCCGGTACACGCGACGCAGCATGGTGCCCTACACTTGGGGGTCGGAGTCGGGGTCAATCCGGGTGACCCAGCCGGAAGTACCTTAGCCGCCATTCACTCGCATCCCCAGGACCCTCTAGCTCTCCACCATCACAATCACAACGCTGCAACTCCCGGAGGTATGCATGAGGACTCCAAGAAAAAACGTATGTTTCTTCTTACGAATCCACTTTCTTTTATTATGTTAGAACTTAAGGCACAATATTTGGCATAATATTAATACAAAGAGAAACGAACAAGAAAAAACCGAGCAAAATTAGATTTTGCGATCGCAAATATGGCCGATTATAATAAATTTTATACAGTCAAAACAAATAATATGAGGAATGATATATATATTTCTCATTAAATTTCAGATTTTTTTAATATTATGCAAACTCTGCGATGCAATTTATTAGTTTTATGTACCGTGTCGTTCGACAACTGCAATAAATTCTTCTCACTTATTGCGCAACGCAAGCGATGATTATTCCACTTACCAGTCGCTAATGCGATTACTCGCGATATCAAGAAGAGAAAGCGAAACGTTACAATGCGATCGTACGAGCGAGAACTAAGTTTACGTGGCGAGGATTAAAAGTGCGAACACGGTGCACATAGGAATGTCGCAGGAACAAAAAAGTGCGGGCACGTGCCTCGTGAAGCGCGGGCAATAAATCGTCGTCCGCGCGCGGCGACGTTCAGCGACGTTTCTATTACTGGCGAGATCCGCGCGCGCACGATGACGATGCATCGTGTGTTTGCCGAGTCAATCTGGATTTCAAAAAATCCGTTGAAGACGCGCGTTGATCGCGCCGTTTCCGACACGGTTAGTCGGATTCTGTGAGATACTCACGTCGAGAAAACAAAGATCCAAATTAATCCTCGGTGTGTCTCAGAAAAATTCGATGAACACGTTTCAGGAGCGCGCTTTTCTGCACGCGACCATTAATATCCTCGAAACAAGCTAAACACTTGAAAACGCAAAAAAGATCGCATTTCGCAATTATCTCCTGTCGTTTATCATCATTACCGTGCTATGAACCGCAAGCTTATTAAATCCCCGTATCAACGTGCGTATCCAACGGTGCAACGACATTACCGTACCGGGAGATAACCCGTGAGCAATGATTCCTTCATCGAAGACCGCGGCGGAACGAAACTCCAACATGAAAGAGTTCCTTGTTCCGTACCGAACAATCGAGTTAACTCAACTCGCTCGTCGCAACGAACGAAGTTTTCGAACGCGGGGACATGTACACGCGTGACGTGCAGACGCACGATTGGTTTATTGTTTTAGAAAAACGTTTTAATTTGGTGGAAAATCAATCGCGGATATAATTTTCGAAACGCACAAGCTCGAAATACATTGACGGGATCATCTTCTAAGCGGTAGTTTCTTCCGACCAACGGTTGATTGCACCGACGTAAAAGCTCATTGTCTTCCTTCTTCTTCGTCTTCGCTTTCTCGAATGTGTGCGTGATGAGGAAGAGAGAGAGACGGTGGTGCTGGTTAAGGAAGATAAAAGGCTGCCGCCGTGGTAGCAGCCAGTGACGCGGCATGAGTCATAAAGTCAAGAAGAGAGATGAGAAGAAGACACTCGAGACAGTGGTCGTTAAATCTAATGATATCAACGTATTTAACCAGAGAGAAATGTGGATCAGAGTACATGCGCATCTGACACACACATTGTGTATCAAGAAGTGAAAATGAAATCCGTTCCCGCTTCTGTCATTATTGAGAAATGTAAATATTTATGTAAGGAATTTTCCAGAATATTTTACAACAACGCCTGTACGCGTGATCTTTCGGTACACGTGCTTTTTGCGTGGCGAACTGCCGGTAAACAGCGTTCGTAGACAATCGGGCTTGCCGAATTTTACCGATTCGCGGAAAACAGATGCCGACAAGAGAGTAAGTCTCTTTGGCAATTGTAACCGCGCACTAAGAACACTTTGTAAAACAATAGTTAATAAAGTTTCCTTAATTGTTAAAGCGTTGAATTCAGTGCCGCTTACTAACCCTGGCCTGTACAGTGCTCCTTAACTTGAGCTCGTATCCTTACATATAACGGACAATCCAGACATCGTCAAACGATCTCATCGCACAACTGATATTTACAGATATTTGATATTTTTTATAATAAAGTTCCTCTCGACGAGACTATTTCTTCATACAATTGAATTTTTTAATCTCTCGCACAAAAGTTATTCTCTCTGTGAGCACGCGCTCGAGTTCGCGGTCGTAAAAAAATTTGGCATCACGGCGCAAAATGTGATTGACAGAGAGAGAGAATTCAATATATAATATATATTTCGCAATGTGTGTGTGTACGAAAACGCATGCACGTGCTGTGTGTACTTGTTTGCTACTCTATAGGACAGCGTTCGGGACGAGAGATAGCAACGGTTATTTATGGGGTTAAATAAAGGAACATTGCGCGATCGCGCGATACAAGGCCTCCGCAATACAAATAGGTTGCCGTGCAGGTTGGCATCGCCGGGCTCGCGTCGCGAGTCGTCATGATCCGCAATAAACGTGCAAACGCTAAATCCTATTGCGAGATGCAACCGTCTCTCTCTCTCTCTGTGTTCGCGGTATTCTCTATCGGAAAGGTAGCAAATCTTTTTACGGCCGGACTTCTGCTTGCGACAGATTTATATCTCAAGATAAACACGTACGTTAAGGTAGAATTAAAACTCAACGCAATATTCTATAATATATTCTATTTGTAACGATACAGAATAACATATAATCGGACTTAAATAAACACACACACACACACACACACACACACACGGATATAAGATATATTACACGTAAACATCTTACACTTTTGCATTAAAACACATTTTATTTATTATACTTAACAGAGAAACGTCATATCAGATTTAACGTCTTAATTAAAACGATATGTACCAATAAATAAAATGGAGAAACACACACGAGCGCTGTTGGATTTTCTCGTTGTTGATTTAAGCGCTATTACGTGTGTGATACTGATTAAATCTCAGTTATTCATCTCTTCGAATTTCAATTCCACGTCTTAATTCTCTTTTCTTTTTTTGTTTCGAACAGATGACGGCGGCCACGGGATGAACCAGGACGGTGAGTGAGCTTTTGATTTTCACATGATTACAGTGCGCGCGCGCATACGAGACGGAGAAAAAGAGACGGGGAGTGCAATTTAATTTTTTGTGCAAGTCGTCAAGTTTCCCTTGACACAGCGCCGAGATTAGGAATGAAGCGGTTGCGAAAAATAAAAAATAAAAAAAAAAAATAAAAAAGAAACATGATGCAAACGAGAGCGTTTGATAAAAACAGTGCTGGACTATATAAGCGTTTATTGCGAACCGTTATCGAAACGCATTTATCCCGTTATGATCGACGATCGTAATAATTAAATAGCGAGAAAGTTATTCTGAAATGTTGCTCTTATCGATAAGTTTTCAAGATCGATCGCGAGAGAGAGATCACCAATCATCTCTCTACCTTCGAGATTTCGCGCGCGCGCGATGCGGAATCTCGACCGAACGATTCAATTGCCGTCAATAAACGAGCCGATCTCTTTTGAACTTATTATTAATAATCGAACGAGACGCAGACATGCACTTAATCGAGCTTCACATTAAAATCCACAAACGCAACAAACAACGATTCCGAAGCGCGGGATTTTCGGTGCACATCCGAATGTTCATTGCGATGTTGGAATTGGATACGCGCGATGATGTGAGATCTCGCGTCTCCGTATAAATTTACGATGACGCATCGTTCGTCCAACCTTTTCATTACTAAATTGAATCCGCATTAGATTTTGATTAGCTCGCTTTGATTCGCAGAGCTAAGAGGCTCTATTACAGATGATGTGTAAAGATAAGCGAAAGAAGTGTGTCTGTGTGCTCGCGCGCGTAAAGAAAACTTAACCCTGTTATAACCCCGCGGCGCGAACACGTCCGAAATATACACACACGCGCTCCGTATATCAGCGCTTTCGTTCTTCTCCCCTCCCCCCCGGGACGACGGATCTCGCGCGTGTTAAGAATGTCCCGATCGTTCTCCATCTTCACTACTCTTCGCCGGACCGGACGAAGAATAAGTCTCTCTCGTACCGATATATCTCTCGTATATCCCCAAAGTGCGAGCAGGATGCTGCCCGGTGCATCGCTTACGCGTGTGATGTTCGCGTGTAATTTATGCCAATGACTTACACGCCTCGCCGCGGTAGGTGGGAGATACGACGCTCGCTGGTAATCATGAGGTTTAAAAGGTAAACGGTCGCTATAGGTGTTGGGGAACCCCAGACGTGGGGCCCCGTAGGCCCTGCCAGCGCGCTCAATATTCAACAGGTATTTACATTCGCAAATTGTTTACGTCAGCCCACGATGAAATCTGTCAGAATTTCGTTCCGTCGGCAGCTCCATGGAGCTCTCTCTCTCTTTCTTTCTTTCCTTTGCCTTGTCTCTTTTCGTATTTTCTTCTCCTATATCATCTCTTCTTCTTTTTCCTTCCCATACTTCCTTATGGGAGTACTTCATCTCCAGTTTTGCCCCTTGCTTCGCACACTCGAGAGACGAAGGGAAGATCGACTCTCTTCTTTCTCGCATTCACCTCCACCTCCCTCCCACAGAGAACGCATAATTATGTGGATATTAATCAAACGCAACGTGTTGGGAACAACATCTAGCGAGAACTTCGTTTGTTTTTCTTCTTTTTTTTTTCTTTTAATCCACTTGATCACGCACTTCATCGAAATCTACACAATAGCGCGTTACAGCGTTAACGCATTAACGTTCTGAATGTACTTTTCCGCGATTTTTCCATCTCGCTCGCAAGATTGAGGCTACAGATAAGTCGGGCACCGGTCAAACGTTCGTTCGGTGCAAACGCGCCAAACCAGTTTACTTTCCTTAATACCAAACGATTACGCGGACGTTAAAAAAAAAAAAAAAAAAAAAAACTATCCATTGGCTCGGCTTAATATCTGAATCATATCGATTACCTCGAAGTGAAGAAACATAAGTAAAGGGGTAAAAACTTTGTACAATTGAGATTACGTTCAAATGACGTCGAATTTTTGCACGTAATAGAACGTCACTTTATTTGTCTAGTTTTCTTGAACAAATTTCTTTAAAAAAAAAAAAAAAGGAGTTGTTTGTGTTTTTCTCTCATTATCTTACAGCCAATTGATACCAATGGCGTTAATCATAAGAGAACGAACTCACCCCGTAAATTAGAATAGCAAAAATTGTAAATATATTCCTATGCAAGCACTCTCGACTCGTGAGAAACTGAGCTAGATTTTGCTAACACGCAAGAAAACTCATATTCAATGTCTTCTCTATCTCTATCTCTCTCTAGTCCTCTTTGCGGGGTCGAGACAGCGGCATCTATGGAAGCTCGCGCTACTCTTCCAGAGGACTCGGGAGAGACCCGGGGTTACATTAACGTTTATCGTTGGTTATTAATACGGCGCGGATTACGCGCGGCCGTAAGTACGTCACACGTATGTGTGCGCGCGCGGTGTATATATGTATACATACATTGCAAGCGCGTCTGTGCGGTTACGCTGGCCAGTCCTAATTATAGCGTAATACAAGCGCAATCGTATGCCGCGCTGCTCGGCGCTTACGTAATCTCACGATAATGCGGCTCTCCGTGAGTGGGACCTGTACGCTCTCGCGAATACGCGCGGAGAGCGTGAGGTTGCATTCTTCGACTGCCGATGGAAGCATTCGCTCCTGTTCGTAGTAGAGACTCACCCGGGATGAACTCACGTTATCGCGTTATCGTTGGCCGGAATAATAACGTCGAACAACGTGCGCGCGTTCGCGCAGCATTTTTGTCAGAAAGTAAACGTCATTATATCCAGATATTGCGATTGTATCTTCCCGCAGTGACTCGAAATCTATTGGCAGTGGGTTTTTCGCTTGAAAGTTTACATTTTCCCATCGTGGTGTACATACACAACAAGTGACACGCGTTTCGGAGCGGACAAGAGGCGAATAACGCAAGACGAATAACGCGACGCGTGTAATTGCACGAAATTGCGCTCCTCCTTGCGCCGAGATCTACGCGATTATTAAGATCAACGTGTCTTCGCGCTAGATACTCGAAGTGTTATAATTGAAGGTACGGTTTTCCATCCAACGTTTCTCGACGTTTTTAAATCGAAATCGCTCGGTTTAAAAATCTAGACAATATTGCGACGTGTTTCCATTGCGATGCGTAACTTTTGTTGAAAACTAATGTTAAAACGGAAAACCAGTACAGCTTTCTCCGTCGCGCTCGTGTGTTTAACCATGTAAATTAATTGAGTATTATATTAGTGCGAGAATTCATTAGGATCAGGTACTGGAATCAATTAACGAATTACTTAAATACACACGCGTTATGTAAAGTCAGAGTTGAAACGTTGAAATGTCGCGCCGGTTACACTTGAAATAAAATTTATCTATAACGCAATAAAGACCACTGCTTACTAGTTTAACGAGTCGATATAAAATCCGAATTGCGAGATATTATCTGCTTAATTTGGTTTCGCGAACGCGCAACCGCGCGCAATTTTTCCCTCCCATCCCTCCCGAGACGAGATGCCGGCGGTGTGAACGATTCAGGAAGCGAGGTCAGGCACCCTGCCTCTCTTCCTCCTTTCCTTTTCCCGCTTGTCCCGATTAGCCGGGAGTACAGCGTATAGCCGATAACATCGGGAGTAGTCGCGGCGATAACGGACTATCACGGCTCCCGGCTGAATCACCGAATGCACTTCTAAAGGTCATAATATTCCGCTGCATTTATGCTATCGGTTCCCTATATCTGACTTGTTTCTTGCGTACGAGAGAAGATCGTTCGCGATGACAATTCGCTCTCGCGCGTTATTAATGACGTTCGAGGCGAGTCGTAAATTGCGCCGGGCGATTTATTTCCCGTTTATTTAATTATTATGCACGCGCGCGGTAGTCGCGAGGAAATTTTAGATGGCGCGATATCGCCGGTGTAAATCTCTCTTCAAAAAACAGAGTTGGTTCCGAGAGCGTGCCGAGGATACGAAACGTGCTGAAGGAAACTATTCCGTGCGCGCGAGATGAGCGCGGTTGTTTCACGAATATAATTTCGCTTTACTACGTGTTATGTATTTTCTGCAAATCTCGTTTTTTTTTCTCAACATCCGGTATCGCATCGCGCATATAGACACGTCTCTCGCTTTCTCTCTCTCTTTCTCTGCGCGGCAGGAGAGAGATACTTGTAAAGCCGCCGGTTAAGAATATTCCTGGTCGATGCGACAAAGTAATACAGCCGGTTCGAACAAGCTCTCTAATCAACAAAACTGTTTCTCTGTCGACTCGTATACCTGATGCACACGCCGCGTGTTCGTGTGTATGTTTTATTCGCCTCTCTCGCATAAGTGGTACGTGCAGTACCACGCCCGCGCACGCAAGAACTCGCTCCAAGTTCTCGCTCGCTCGCGAGAACAGAACGAGAGAAACGAGGAGAAAGACGGAGAAAGGTGCGCGCGCTCGGCCAATGATTTGTATTGCTAAATAACCAGCGCCAGTTGTCTCGAGAGCAGTTGGTTTAATGACGATCGTGGAGGGAGCCGGGGCAAAGGGAGGCGAGTTGTACCACGCGATGTGCAGCACAGGCTGCACATCGCGTACATATATATACGCGCGCGCGAAGCAAAGATTTGAAAATTCAAATTCTGTCGATCGCGTCACCTTCAGCCACACCGGATCAACCGCATAATTCCTCACACCAATGCCGTCACGATACGTCTGTATCTGATATTTTAATGTCGACAGCACGTATGCGGAGCGGTCGGAAAAAGTATGCGTGTGTATTGCGTATATAGCGACGGGATATAAATGTTGCTCAATTGAAATTCCATTCTCTACACCTCGCCGATGTATAGATTATGGAAAATATTCATATATATATATATGTGTATATATTGATATATTTTAATACACTCTTGATGTAATGTCGCGATTCGCGATGTTTTACGAGAGCTGCAAAAGGCAAAGTACTCTCGATAACTCGAATTATCACGATATTTATTCGCGAATCGCGTAAATAGACGCGCCGATTTTTGTTTTTTTTTTTTTTTCCTTTTGCGTCCGTCGTCGCGCGAAAATTCAAGATTTCGATCCTGTAATAAATGAATACGCGAGACTTGTCGACTATTCGATACACGAATAGAGATTACGAGAAGGTGGCTTCCGCCTAGGAATCCGCTTCGCGGAGAGACTTCCTCTCTTCTCCGGCACCGTGTCGGAGAGACGTTGGAGATAGAATCTGTACAAGTCCACGTGTACATACACCTATATAATACGAAGTCACACACGGAGCTTAGCACACGCCGCGCTGGTTCAACCGCGTAAGTATCAATACACGTGTATGCGTAATCTTGCACACAGACGAGGGTGTGGCTGCTCCGCGCAACGGTATCATCGTAGGTGCGCGCTGGTCCTCAGGACGAAAATATCTTCTTGTTCGCGTCTCTCGACGATCGCAACCTTTTCTCGCACGTCATACGCGAGTGACTTCGGATAGCGGACAACAAATGTGTCAACTTTTCTCTCAATTTTCACAAGAGAACAAGAAATTTAACATTTAAAGTTCTTTTACTTTTGTTTTTTTTTTGTTTTTGTTTATTTTTTTAACGCAGAATACGTTTACAGTTTCCGCAATGTGATTGCAGCCGTGCGCGGTGGTTTATCTGTCTATGGGTAAAAGTCATTCGGTTTTAAGATTCCCGAGTCCTTTCGCGTACCTTCTCGTTTTAACCTGCTTTAGCGCCGCTGACGCGCGATCGCGTTCATATGTGCGTGCAAACAGAAACAGATACAGCCGCAACCGGTACCTGCCGCTTCGCCAATGCAAACGCCGGGGGTTCGTAATGCTCGAATATCGAGTAGCACGCGGATATACTTGCGCAAACAGTCGGAGGAAGTCGCAATTGCGAGATCGGTCGGCGAACGAATATGCGCGCTTGCGCGCTATTGAAAATGTGTGTGCTGTATGCTTTAACGGTTTCGCGTGCTAATAAATAACGCGCGCGTATCAATAGAGGAGAAGGTGATAATATGACCCATCATTTACATTTTGTACAATAACTTTATTAATATTCAATATTGTAACTGGAAACGAAACGGTTACTTTTCAATGTGTTGTTCAACAGGCTCTAGACACGAAGTTACGAAATATTTACTGCTCAAAATGTATTGTATATGTATTTGTAAAAATATGTGGCGTTGCATAATGAATCGACAAAACATAAGAGTGTGGTCTTTTTCTATTTCAGTATGAAACAAGTCGGAAAAATTGATTTTGTTAAAAAAAAACAAAAAAAAAAAAGAAAAAGGGTACGTTGCGCTACAAACTGTAATTAATAAAAGCAAATTAAAAGACATACAAAAGAAAGTCTCAATCGTAATATATACCGATCTTTAATTCTTATTTATCTCTCAATTGTCTTACAGAAAAATTTATTTTCAAAAATCGCACGTAGTCGTTTTTTTAAGTAATATGTCCACATTTCACAAGCTAAATTTTGTATTCATTTCATCACTTATATCCAGGAATCATATTAGCAATGTGCTACTACTGTTTAACAACGTTATTCTAATAACGCCAAATGAAATATTCAATAACGGAAAAAGAAACAGTCAAGCGCGATAGTAAAAGTTCAAGAAATGAGGAAGTAGGTATGTAAAATTAAATGCTGAAGTTTATTTTGAATATGTTTGCAAATTCTCTCCGAAGTAAATGTTCGCTTGTAACGTTACCTATTATCTATTGGCATGTTAACGAGACCGCGTAACACACCTAAACTACTTTATTCAACGAGTGATCACTAGAATTTACCATTTAATAGCGGAGATATCGAGGAAGACCATATTATCTACAGGGGCCGTATTACCACCTTCTTCTCTGCTGAATAATAATCTTCTAGTAGCGCGTCTCTCTTCCTCTCGTATTCCTCTCGTATAACAGGCAGGAAAACCGGGAAGTGTTATTTCATATGATATATAAAAAAAATATTACAAACAATTCCCTAACAGCAGGCAAGAGATAAAATACGAAAATGTTTCCGGACGTTGCCCCCGTGCATCGAGCGGCCGCGTGCGCGCGCGCGCGCGTACACAATTATTCGTTCTCGTTTCAACATCACCGTTAATTATTACGAGCTCCCTGCACGCATCCAAGTACATCGTTTACGCCGAGAGATGCGTCCACTCTATGTTCCTACTTCTGCGAATCTTCGTCCTTATTATTATTAATGTGCTAAAGGAGATCAGTGTCGTCTGATGTCTGGCCGATGACCGAAGTCGAACAGGTTCGTATCAAGCAGCGCCGATTATTAATTATCAATCTCACGCATTACTTTTGAGTTATTTTATAAAGATGAACGTTCTATTACATTGATATTCAAAACGTCAGAAGAACCTCGAACGTCACGCAAATACAATTTCGATGCAGTAATTAGTGTTGATTGTCAGTTGTTATCAATAGAAAGAAATGAAAAAGAAATGTTTTGGTTTATGGTACGTTTTTATTTTTAAGACTGCGACAGTCTTCAATTTTTTATTATTATTTTGCGACTGAAGAAGACTCTTGTAAGAGACGTCGAAACGTCTTTCAATTTTGCTTTTATGTGTATACTATTACAGATATTTAATTTTATCTAAATATATTTAACACTTCTGTTTTTTCTCAAAAGAGTGACCTTTATTATATTGTATAATATATTTTATTACACTTATTTGTTGTAATCAAAATTAATTACGTCGCGCCATCAGTAATTAAATGTTAGAATGTCTGCGAAAACATTATTCTCGAAAAAAAATCTCACGCTTGTTAAAAGCTCGATTTCGCTCACTTTGTAACATCTTCATGACGGTCTCCTCGCAGGCAGTCGGATTATCCGAGTCGTTCATAGCCGGTTCAGAGCCGGCCAGCGGAGTAGTCTGTGGGGCGCCAGAGCATGACGCCATTAACGTAACGAGGCCACACGTTGCACCCTTGCGAGCACTGAACTATATCAGCCCCGAGTGCCCATGTCGCACCAATGGATTCCTAGACCTAGACCTCCATAGAGAGAACCGGCGATATCTAGCAATTATACCCCGTATACCAAAGGATACGTACTATGTACGTACCGTACGTACGTACGTGCGTTATGTATGCAGTATGTAGGTACGCTTCGCCGGTTTCGAGTGCATCGACGCTGATCGAAATCGGCGGTCGTGACTGCCAATAAAGCGATGAAAGAGTCATTGCGTCTGTTTACAAGCGGGAGCGCACGTGCGTGCACCACGTGAGCTCGCGCGTTTTTCCACCTGAATTGATTGCGAACTAGTTTTCGATCATCCAACCATTCAATCGCTCGCATATCGCTCGCGAAGGTATTCAGCCGTCACGTTTTATCCACACTGTGGATCGTTATGTTCGGATTGTCACCTTTCCCACCAAGAACGAACGGAAAGAAACATATGTACGCGCGGACGTATGTATATAGATTGGTCTTGCGTGCTAATGCCATTGTGTCACAAATTAATACGAACTGAATATGACATATTTCTTCTGGCGATCTTCGTGAGTGGCACAATTGACGCGAGTAAGCGATGGAGATAAATCGCAGCGATACATCGTGACGTATATATACCTCCCTATATAACCGATCGCATCGACATCAACCGGAAGCGGGAACAAGCGACGAGCGGGGTCAGACGTGGGTCGTGGCTCTACATGCTCGCAACAAATCAGCGTAGGAATCAAAAGTACGTGGCTTGTCTCGTAGTCGAATTACGGTAAATTAGCAAGAGTAAAGAGCCAGCGAGAAAGCGCCGGCAAGAGCCCAGCAGGTACCTACGTCGAAGAGAAGAGAGGAGTCGTACACACAGGACGGACGGATGAGCAGGGGCAAACATAAATTAAGATGGGGGACTGATTATGAGGCGAGGGCAGGCTATCATTACCCGAGCCATCGTGACCGGTCGACCCTGCAGCAGCCGCGGCTGCTAAACACACCGCTCTCGCTCTCTCTTTCTTTCTTTCTCTCTCTCTCTCTCTCTCTCTCTCTCTCTTTCTCTCTATCTACGCCGGTACTCGATGTTCGCGATCCGCCTGCCTCGTGCCCTGATAATGCCGGGGTGGGAAACTGCAAATTATTAATCTCCGTTCCTTGCATTACATAGTTCAGCGAATATGAAACGAGTATTGTCAGAGAGATGCGAAACCGCTGTTCCGCGATCGTCCAAGCGCCGTCGTTAGATACTTTTCTTTCCAGACCAGTCTGGATGTAGCGGTATGAGGAGAATATCCACGTGCAATTACAACTGTATGCACAATTATCTCGACCGGTCGAGATTTATGAGCTCCTAATTAAGGCGATTTTTCCGTTTATATAGTTTTGCAATAAGATATATTTATTGTCCATTCAAGAAAGAAGAGAAATGTATCATATAAGACTCCGACAATATTCAATGAAAAAAAAAAAAAGAAAAAAAAGAAAAAAAAAGAAAAAAAAAAAAAGAAAAAAGAAAAAGAAATCAATAAGCGTTCGAGTTCTTGGCGCATTAAACTTGATTTATTCATATTTTTTATTAAAAAAAGAAAAGCAAAAAATAAAGGAACAAAAAATAAAAAACAAATCGTTTCGTTATATCGTCGAGCGACGTAAGTAAGTTGGGTGGCGTATACACATTTGCGGGACGAGGTCGCGACGAGGACGATCGGAAAGAACACGGTCGAGTTTCTGCGCTTAAGCTAATGCAATGCGCCGCACTGTGTACTACACAAGCGTGCACCAACAACGCAACGGAGAAAGTCCAACCACCACGCTTTTCCTTAGCCGGGAGCCAATCACGACCATCGTGTGTCCACCTTAGCTATAAAGCTGCGTGTATGTCCCGCGCGAGAGGCGATGAGATGACGCGAGATAAGGAAAATTTACACACACAAACACACACACACACGCAACTTTTATACATTTGGTTCTTTTTTTTCTCTCTTTTGCTCGAAATCCCGATGTTTACGCATGCCATAAACTGTCGCACTTCTCGTAATTTCCGGTGAAATCCAATTACTTCGCACCCGATTATATTAATCAGACGCCATCGTACCAGACAGATGCAACCGGTCTAAAGTGTAAAAGTGAAGAACGTGACAATTTTTTTCTCTCGCAACTACAGAACAGTTTTACTTGGTTGAAAAATATTGTGTTCGTTTACAAAGTCGTGGTTGCGCGCACCTTTCAATGCACAAATTGTTTCAGCGGCCAAGTTTTGCCAGTCGATTGCAAACAATTATAGATCGTATCTCGACTTCTTTGCCGTTCTCCTCTTTTCTCTCTGTCTCTGTCTTTCCGTCGCTATGAGTCTTCAATGTTTTTCTGCATTTCCTTTTTTTTTTTTTCTCTTTCACCACTTCCGATGCAGTTGGTACGGAGAAACGGAGAAACGGATTCGCGATTCGAGTCGAAGAAACATTACGTGTGCCGTTGGCGGTGCCAACAAAAAGCAATTTCTGCTTTTTCCCCCCATTTGTAATCCTTCCGCCTACGATCGACTGAAATATACCGTACGCGGTACGACCGCGTTCGCATTAATATCCGGGCGCTTTATTTGTCGATAAATCCGTATTCCGCGTTTCCAGATCAACATGTTATCTCTGGCATTTATAGTTCATATCTGCTCACACTGGTCGACGTTGATACGTTTTTTCTGTCAAGAAAGTCATGTAAATAGTAGCAGGAAAAACATAAAACGCGCGTCAAAAATTTTCCCCGAGAGAGTACGCAGACGTGCCGCATAAATAATGTCGTCGTGTAACCGCGAGCGGGGAATCGCGCGGTTGCGATTACGTATGTCGCTTATATATATATATATACGAGTATATATATATATATATATATTATCAGTTATTAACAACCTGCTATAAATGTTTTTATGCTGAATTGATGATTCGATTCCGCGCCCAATCGACG
>QVNW01003246.1:0-28485 GCA_014825475.1 Pseudomyrmex flavicornis
AAAAAAAAAAAAGTAAAACAAAAACAACTGAATTCTCTCAGTCTAGACGATATATATATATATATATATATATATATATATATATAGCGCATAGCTTTTACTGTAATTATATAAATATATAATGCAACTACATATAAAAAGATCGCATTTCCGAATAAAAGGAAAATTAAATTTGTTTCAAAGTGTAGCGGTCAATTTTTCATCTCTTTCGATCTAGATAAAAAATCTCCAACATTGGTGTGTGTGTGTGTGTGTGTGTATGTGCAACCGCTTTGCGACGCGCAATAATAGATATCACAATCGTATGACGAATTTGCACAGAACTAGCAACGCACGTACACGGAGTAAGCAACATAGCGTTTAGCTAGTCTCGCAAACGCTTCTGCATAGAAGATATGGGCCATGTTATTTATAGCATAATAGTATAGGAACGTAAAGGTATATAGTATACACGAGGAAGTGCGGTGCACTGTGTGCGTCTATACTCGCCCTCGCGGAAGGGATCGCCACGGGTTGAGCAAACCCGTGAGGAGAATCTTGTCCGAGAGAAACGTGAGAGCAGGGTTGGGGGTTGCGAGCGAACGACGGTTTTACGATGTAACTGAAGGGATGAAAAGCGTATACTGGAATCCCATGAAGCGGCAGATATAAGGCCGAGGTAAACTCGGGGACGTGTCGGGGTCGCACCATTAAAGCACGTTCATAACGAGTCAACTCGCGCGTCTGTATATATATATATATATATGCGTGTGTGTGTATGCATATATATATATATATATATATGGACAATATATATATATATTGTCCAGCTTCATTTATGCAAATGCATTTCTCGCATACCTGTGCGCACGTTACGCGAAGAAGAAAAAAAAGATAGAGAGAAAAAGAGAGAGAGAGAAAGGAGAGAGAGAGAGAGAGAGAGAAAGCGACGTTCCGCTGTTTGCATAAATTGGAGAAGCGCCCGAGTAATTGACAAACTTATGGACGCGACACACGTATTGCTGGAACGAAAGAAAACTTCTACTTATATCTTCGACTTGTTCCAACAATTTTTCGATAGTGTGTTCAATAAATACAAATAAAGTTTTAAATTTAAAGCGCGCGCACGGACATAATACCGTAGTTTTTACATTTTTCTGATGGGTTTTAAATTATATATATTATATTATTATTATTATTACTTTGAGTTTCGTGTATATATGTTTTTTGCGCAAATTCTTTCTCGCATGGCTCAATCGACAGTTTTCACGAACGTCGATTACATTTGTCGATAACATCCGCCCGTTGATCAGGTCATCCTGAATTTATCGTGAATCTACGTTTGAACTTGCAAATATTTGCTTAATTTCGACACCGTTCAATTTTACGGTCTGTGCATTATAAGCGATGTGTGACAAGACCCGCTCTCTCTCGCTCGGCAAGCATATCAACGGAAACGAGATATTTTCTAGAGATCGGTATTTTTGTAGGAAAACCAGCGCAAAATGTCGATATCGGATAATTACGAGCGAGATGCTGCAGAAACGCGTGTTATAACACGATTAAAGTATTTATGCCGATCCGTCCGCGAAATATCGACCGGCATATAAATTAGCTTGAATGGGAAAATAAAGTAATATACTTTTTGCATGCACATTGTTGTGTTATGTCTGTCATGTGTATACGTACGTATACCTATGTTACAACATCTGTGCGAGAGTAGCTTTTAATAAATTACATATATATCGCACTGCAATATAAATTTTTCTCATTATTTGTAGGAACGTGCAAACAACATATGCCAATAATTTTATAATTGGTCATCGAATAGACGGATAGAAAATATGGGACGAAACCTTCAGATATAAGTCCGCGTTGACAACAATAACGTTTAATTATTAATAATATGTGTTCTTTATATCTGCAATTTAAATCGTTGATAATAATCGATTCATAAATAAATGTAGAAATAATTCGCCGCGAATATAATCAAAACCTATCCGCAATATTATTTACGAAATAAATAATAATAATACGTATAAATAATAATAATACGCGCGCATAATAAGTGGAGTAACGATAAAGAGAATAATAACTGGTACTGGAAATAATAGATTGTCGAGTGGAATTATTATTATATCGTTCCGACATCTCGTCTGTGTACAAGCAATTCCGAAAATATGCGCAAATAACTCATCCGAGAGTCATTTATGATCGTGAGCGAAATAAATTTCACGCGTTTGACGAGCGCCATTGTGTATATATATATATATGTATATACACACATATATCGTTTAATTTACCGCTGCTATTCGAGAAACGCGCGTTCGCGCGACTTGCTAGTTTTGCGGGACACACACACACAGTGTTCGGTTACGCGGTATATATTGTTCCCGCATCGAACGTAATAGATCCACGGCAAATTGCGCGTATGACCGTTCATATGTCAGCAAAAGGTAACGCGTTACACACGCGTTTAAATAACGCTTTTTATCCGAACGGCAATTCTCCCGACGTCCGTTTCTAACGCGACACATAACACGCGTTTTTCGTTAAAATCCATCTCCTTGTATCCCAAACACGCGCGCGCATCGTGCAAATTTAAATAGATTTAACAACGCAATTCGCGTTGTTTTCAAGGTAAACAGCTGTTGCGAGAATGAATCGGAAGAAGCACCGGTCGCCCATCAATCTGTTAACGGTGCTGTCGTTACCGCAGCGTGTCATTGTGCGAACGACGACAAAAATCGTGCGCTAGAGAGAAAAACTTTTGTCTTTATTTTTACGAGCGCGAAAAAAATAGCGAAATCACGCAATAAAACGAGATCACGCGACTTTTGTTCGTGCGGATTTTAATCTCGAGAGGACGGTGGAGTGAGCGTCGCGCAAACGAGTCGTATCGAAGTCAAACGCGCGCTCAACACCGTGGCGACGCGGGAAGGGAAATCGCGAGGGGACGAAATAATCGAACGCTGGTTTGCGCGGCTCATTTAATTCGACATCGTTATCGACGGCAAAGATGATGCCGGTGTACATCGTCACGCAGCCGTAGGCTGCGCGATGTCGGCCATTGTAATTTCACGGACACGCTGCTGCCGCCGCGCGCGATCGCACAGGCGTGTGTGCACCGGCCTGTGCAAGCAAGCGCAACCCGCCAGGGGTGATAACCCCTCTGCGAGTAATCGATAACGCGCGCGCGCGCGCACACACACATCAGAGAGAGAATGGGAGATAGCGCGCGAAGAGAACAGGATAGGATGAGAGAGAGAGAGAGAGAGAGAAACGGAGAGCGATTCGCGCGCATCGCTCGTTGTTTCGCTAATGTCGATCAAATGTCCGTCCCGACAAAGGACTCTCCACACACGTGTAGCCGATATGTACACACATTTCGGGAATCCGCTTTCCTGAGATATACGCAACCGATCGAAGGGATTCCGATTGTAGCATAGAAGCCGTCAACCGAGAATCCCGAGTGGCAACCCCGAATTTCCCAATAGAACCTCCTAGGTCGCTTCGAGTCTTCGAAGTCGAAGGCTGTATAGTGTATAGTCGTCCCGACTACACTATACAGCTCTCTCTACGCTATAGACTCTCGGTTGATACAGTCGCGTCGCAATTTGCGGATCGCACACGCTGCCGAAGCACCGAGGGATAATCCAATCTTCGCCGCGAGAAATCTGATGGCACCTTGGCGAAGTACCTTGCAAGTATCGTGTATTTGCAACGTTTATTTGCATGCGCGCGCGCGCGATCGACACGGATTTTGTATATCTCTCCGAAAGGTTGTCTCTCTATGTGCGCGCATGTGTGTACCTTAGACGCAAGTGAGATTTTTTTATACACACGGCGGAGAATTAAATGGCGCGGAAAATAACAAATGCTCCGCGATAGACGTCGCAAAGCGAGCGCGCGCCAGCTAACTTAAAATTGCATATTATCAAAAGCGGAACAGCAATATTTCCTCGGCATACGTCTCTTTTACGTGAAATACGCTAGTTCCTGATGTTAAAATCAGAATTTATCGCCAGACCATTACGTAATGAATAATTACAAATTCATGAATCCAAAGCCGTTCATTAATTTCATCCTCGTTTCTTTCGCGAGAATTTATAGCTCTCAATTGAAATCTTCGATTTATAAGGAATCAATAAAAATACAGATTCAACGAATGAATCTCAATTTATTAGCCGGAGATCGATCGATTTGACAGGTCAAATTGTTAATTACAAACATATTTATCAATAATACATTAATATATAATGTAATATATTGTAATTGATCATCAATAATATTGCGTCATTAAGTATATACATATAATGTCACGTTTCATATTTGATAACCTATTACGCATATAACACAACATTGTTTATTGCCCGAGTTATTCGGAGAAAACTCTTGTAGCTGAATTAACGTATTAAATAAAACTATATCGATTTTACGCGGTTTCTAAGTTCGCATTGCTGTAAGATCTCTGTTTTTCTGCGATCAACGAGCCTAAACTCGTATAAAGTAACGGTCGCAATGAACGTAGACGGTCTAAAAGAGGTTCGAGCTCGTGCGTGGCCGACATCGTAAAAATCTTTCATCGACATTACCCGGTCATCGACATTAAATTCTTTTTTTATATCGGCACTCGGGGAAAAATCCATTTAATTCCTTTCCTCCCGACGCGCGGAGTTAAAAGCTCCTCTTTTCTTTTCTCGCGCGCGTGGATTTTTATCCCGCGCGGAATGTCGACGTAATCGAACGTAGACGAGGGAGTTAATGGCGACCACGGTTGGGGAGGCACGTAAAGGAATTTATCGCGGCTTCGAAAGCACGTCACGTGCAGGGTCGAGTTCGATTTTTCGACGAAAAAAACAGGCTTTAGAAAGGGCGAGAAAGAGAGAGTGTGTGTGTGTGTGTGTGTGTAAGTGTGAATGTGTGGGAAAGGGAAAGAGAATAAACATGCGAGGGGAAGAGAGAGATAGAAAAAAACAAACAAGGTAACAAACTCCACACATAGGACGACCGGGGGCAATTTACGCTCCACGGCCAATCCGGATTGCATCTCAATCGAATCGAAGAATCTGGGCAGCTACATGTACATATCACCCCGTTCCAGGAGAAGGGGTGCGAAACTGGCACGGGTCTGGTTAGCAACAGTGTGACGCATGCTGAATTCGATTATGTCGGTTCATTAACCCTTCGCACTGCACGTGTACACGCGGCGCAGCTTGACAGCTACCTGTATTCGTTCCTCACGCAAACGTAAGTCTCGGATGCGACATAAATCTTTCGCAACCCTATGCAAATTAATGCAAATAAAGGGTAATATAATATATTCCCGATTATAACCGCTGTTAAATTGAAGAGAATTTTGCTCTGGTCGAGTTATTTTAATATCGGACAGCTTTAAACGGGTCGTGTCTGTAAAAGGTAAGCGAGCCAAAAATATTTGAATTGCGCGAATTTCCAAACAAACACGCTTATTTGTAATTCTAAAAAAAAGTCGCCAAATAAATATGTAACGTCAAGTAAAGTTCAACTTATATATATCATCATCCGTGTTTATTAAAAAAAAAAAAAAAAAAAAAAAAAAAAAACAGATATACGATAGAAATAAACGTTGACAGAGATATCCCGCAACATAAACTGTGCAGTAAAAAAACGCATCATCTGATGTCGGTCCCCGGAATTATCTCTATTCCCCGCGACTTATATCGGTTTTCCCTCAAAAATATAAAACATGTTTAATATCGACATTAAAGTGAGAGAGAGAGAAAGAGAGGACTCGAAGCAAGCGCACAAATTTACTCCGCCTGAGGCCATGTCTTTCAATCATACGTTTATTTACATAGACTTATTTTGCGGATTTTATTTCTATCGGGACAACTTTCGGCTCATCCTTTCCTACTTCCCGACTATTTCCCCAAGAGCTCGGGGAAATAGTCGGCGTAAGATAGGTAGGTAGGTAGGTAGATAGGTAGATAGGTAGGTTTTGTGACCTACTTCTCGTCGCGAAAATTCTCGCTATTCGCATCCTCTCTTTTGTCGACAGACCATGCAATCCGGGTACAACTTCAATACACTTTTATTGGCCTAGTCAAAATAGTTTTCAACTATGTAGTTTAAACCCCTTTCCTCCTTCCCGTCTCCCGATTTACACGTACATACATCTCTTCCGGCGAACCGATACCCGATTCTCCGATGTTCCATGTTACGTGCCTCGTGTCGATTATATCATGTCTCTGATAACGTGTTATTGGCGCTCGCATAATTTTTTTTTTTCCCCCAACACGGTTATACATGACCCGATTAAATTTAATCCTCAAGAAAGAATGTGCTCTTTAATTTGATTTTATTATCATAAAAATGATAATGGCGGTCTCTCTCTCTCTCTCTCTCTTCGAGCGAATATGAGAATACGCTCTCGTTAATCTTTTTTAATCACATTAACGTAAATGTGTTTTTTAAATATATATTACAATGTTAAATATATCAATACGTATTATCATACATACATCGGAATATATTGATCATAAATATTACATATATATATATATATATATATATATGTATAAATTATATATTTTTTTATGTAAATCTTTTTTTTTGCTGCGAATAAAAAACTGCGTAAACTCTGTGAAATGAAGAAACTCTTCGACTTGCACGTCACTTTCGAGACAAGACTCACTTATTATACGCTAATCGGTGTTTACTCCGGCAAACGGAAAGTAAATAATTAACGCTTTCCAAGCAAGCATTTCGACGTAGCGCCACTCGGCGCGACGCTTTAAATCACAGCAATTTCTCGCAAGTGTACTTCGCGAATTCGCACGCGCGTGAGCGTTCTCGGGAGAATCTGTCTCGCCGGTGCATTTTGCGAAGCTGAAACGAGAGTACCCTTTCCCTTTTCCCACCCCTCCCGGGAAATTCACCCCAAGTAAGACGAAGACAGCTTGAAATTCGAGGAAGGAACGCGAAGAGAGAAAAGAGGGTACGAGAGAGAAGGCGGACGGACGTTAAGACGTCGTTGCACGACGACGCAGCGTCGTCCTGATAAATGAGAGATGTTATCACGGGAGGGCGAAGCGCGGGAGAGAGAACCCGAGAACTCTTTCCTGAATGAAGTGCGAGAGAAGAAGAAGAAGAAGAGAGTGGCTCCGACGATCGCACTGAAAGATGCTGCACATTACCGTGCCAGACGCGCGACGGTGCTATGCAAACGACGTTACCGCGTTGTTCAGACCGCGATGGGTTCTGTATAGCCGTGCTATTCTCGGGACATCAATTTTTTGAAAATTCCCACGCGTTTCCCTTGTCCTCACTCGTGGCCTCGGATGTACGCGGAAGATCGACGAACAGATTTATCTCGTGATATAAAACGCGCGCGCACAAATATGCAATACATATAATATTTAATATTTTTAATAGTATTTATTAATAGGATTTTCCATTTTTTCGACACATTCACACACATATACATATATATATATACCTACAATAATAATAATTTCATTAAAGACGCAAATTGGTAAAAATTTACTCAGAAAGAAAATGCTTTAAATACCGAAACAGCAGAATAAAATCGACAACAAACAAAATATTATAACAAATATATATGTACTATAAAGATATACACATATAAAAAAAATATGGAAAATCAAATTAATGAATATATTTAAAAATATTAAATATTAAATATTATATGAATATATGTATGAGAGGAAGAATAAATATAATAAATAATACAAATGTTTCGCATATGTAACAACGCCTCGTATGTTATTTAATTAATTTGTTCAATTAAAAGAGAATTTTGTTGACAATGCAGTGTATTATACTGTATAATATATTTTTCCATTTAATTAATCTGACACAAATTGTTTTACTGCCTGATATTAAATATCGTTATCTTGATAAATAAGATATATTGTGTATCGATCGCGCCTAGATATTTTCAAACAAAAAGCAAAAAACAAAAAAGAAACCAGAGCTCGTACATACAGTCTCGACATGCCGCGTCGTTTTGCACAGGAAATACGACCACAGCCTTGCCAGTCCATTTCTCCGGCGCGAGGCCGCAGAACGTTGCTCCACTGTTTCCCGAGGTAAGTTTGACCAGAGCGAGGGATTTTAACTGAGACAGTTTTCAGGTCCGGTTCAGCAGTAATTGCCAGAGCGGAAAGAGCTTTGGGGAAGAGAGAGAGAGAGAGAGAGAAAGAGAGAACACACGGATGGGATCGGACGCGGCCGCATAAATCTTTCATCGGCGCGGTGCGCTTGTGTTAAGTACCGAGCGTTTAAGAGAAATATATATATATGATCCGGAAGGGCAAGGGAGGGAAAGAGTGAGAATCGAGCGCGCTCAATGGGGCGCTCATCGTTCGCGGTACAGAGTGCAACGCGGCAGTTTCAACGTAAAATAAACACCGGGAAGCGGCTCCCCGTTAATTAAAGCGTCCGCTCGTTTCTCTCCCCCCCCCTCCGCTACAACGAGAGTGCGCTCATATTTGAATGCGAACGAAAGGCAGATAGGGGAAGAAGAAAAGTAGTCCTGAATAGTTCTGCCGCGCGCAATATGGGCCCACTCCCCCAACTATATCGTGAGTAGTAGTTCTCCCCCGTCAACCCGGAGCAAGACCAAACAGGAGAAAGCGCAGTTGAAGCACTTCTCGAGAACACAACGTTGAACAGACATCGCGATGGTGTACGAAGAGAATTTCGGCTATCGACAAAGTAGATAGCCTCTCTCCCTCCCTCTTTCTCGTCTCGTCCTCTCGTCTCTTTCCTCTCTCTCTCTCTCTCTCTCTTGCCCACTCGTTCCTCTATTCTATATCCCACAGCCCCGTAATTACATCTCCCGAGCTTCGAGCACGCCAAGGAACTCAGAGAGATAAGAGGTGAACGTGTAGTCGCGCTGGTTGCGCGAACGAGCGTTCTACACTTCCGCGCACGTATATTTCGCGAGGTGTATTTACGTTACCTTCGTGCACTCACCACCCACCCTTGCTCTCCACACCTTTGCATCTCTCGCACAGAGAGAAAGAGAGAGAGAGACAGAGATCTGCCCGTACAACCTCGTGCCGCCATCGAATGATGATAGTAGCGTGCAAACTACACGTGTTTTCCGTCGCCCGTTTCGCGATTAGAGGATGGTGGTTATGCGAAGAGAAATAAAGTTGCTCTTTGAAGTTCCTTGCGAAACGTTGCGAGCGTTTCGCGGAAAAAAAAGTAGCGCTTTACGCCGGTGTCTTATTCAAAGAGAACTTGCGAGACAGATACGCGAGTCTTAGTTTTATAAGAAAATACATTGAGAATAAATTGCGTTTGGTTTATACATGATATTTTTTTCTCTGCGTCACATTTCGAGTTGAAGGAATTCTTCTCTCTCATATCGTTTTATTTGTACCCAACTGGCAACAGTGAGCGCAATTGTGTAACAGCAAAATGACGCAATAAAATATGTAGTATGAATAAATTATTCGAGGTAGATCTTAAGAGTAAATTCGATATTTCACGTAACATATTTATGAAGTGCGCGCAAAAGGAGGGAAGAGAAAGAGAGAGAAAGAAAGAGAGAGTGAGAGTGAGAGTGAGGGAGAGAGAAAGAGAATAGACCATTACTGCGTTACACGTCGTACCTCTTACCTTGTACCGTTAACCGCACCTGAGCACGTGTTGCTATCGTGCACGCGCGTTCGCTCAAAGAGTAACTTCACTCTTTACGACGGCTGCGAGTAAATATAGGGAAAATTAGCGTTGCTAATGGTTGCGCGAACCCGCTTGGAAGTTCACCACTTGGGAATAATGCAACCTGCCATTTTCCGACACACACGCTCCGTTGTTTCGCGCTAACGGCCAATGACTTGGCTGATGCAGCGCGCCGTTAAAACTTCACGAGGCTCCGGGTTTTGTTGTTTTCCGCGATGTTATTTACCGCCGCCGCTCTCTCGCTCGGTTTAAATTCCCTTCCTCCCGTTTAAACTGAGCGGGAGTTGGGATCCTTTGAGTCCGCGCGGTTTATTGGCTTATCGGAGTCAAGACGTCGTCGCGAACTTAGTCGACACCTTTAAAGCACGTGCTGCTGCAGGCTACACAAAATATCTTACCCGGTTTCGTTAAGCCGCCTTTGCGCGAAAGATGCTGAAACGGTCCCGAGCACACGGGCGTTTTCGCGCGCGCGCGTGTGTGTGTGTGTGTATGTATGTGTGTACTACCGCGTAGTTGCTGCTTCCGTGCACGTAAGCTGATTGGCAGACGATATGCGGATGCTTGACGGTTCGCTGCCAATCGGCTTACCTTCCGCGAAGCGGCTTCCTGATATCCTTCATAGGAAGGAATCTGAATATCAATACTACTACATCGAGAACATCGCGAGCATTATGTGAATATCGTCTCGACGAGCCGTCTCGGCATTGTGCGTACAATATACCGGCTTAAATCGAGACCAATCGTCGCGGATCACTTTGATGACCACCTGTCTTCACTTTAGATCATCCGCGCAATAAGATTCTAGTTTTTTGAGAAGAAAAAAAAAAGTAATATTAAATATTGCAAAAGTAACAACGGAAAAGTAAAATTTTGCGGGAAAACGAGGTCAAAGATACATTTCACAAGAGCGAGTCGCTTGTATTAGGTTACGGGTCGCCATGTGTCCACCAACGTTTCGCTCGTTTCGCTGAGCGAGCTCGAAGGAACTTGGCGCAATCACACAGAACCGTCGCGTGTGTTTATGTTTAGAAGTAAAACTGGCATATATGCGGAAACGCATACACCCAGTCACGTTTGTGGCCGACTATTCAGTTTTAGGACACAGCTGCGAGCGTTTCAGAGAAGCCGCAAACGGCATACACCGGGGCAAAAGGACTCTTCCGTCTCGCGAAATTTCCTCACGACGTCGCGAAATCGTTGCGCAATTTCCACGACCCGAAATCTTGAATGCAACCGTTTGATTTTCAACGTGGGAAACGGCGTTCTCTATAATTCAGTTTTCGCCATACTCGCGTGATTTTGCAAGAAAATATTTCTAATATTATATGTTATTAGTTATTTTTTTCCGAATCGCGTCGTATATACATACATGGATGATATATGCACATACACACAGAGAGATAACATAGTTTTTTGCGAATATATTAATTTTCTTACTTTTAATTAAAAATCTTCGTAAGAAACGCGAAAACTTGCGCGCGAAAGAGAATAAATAACAAAATTCTACCTCGATCGTGCGCCGCTTCGCTACTCCTTCGGCAGCGTAGAAGAGAACGTATAGGAAACTCACCTGAAACAGAAAAACAAAAAAAGCGGTTTTGTTAATATTCTCACGTGAACATTTGAAGTTGAAACGCAAAAATTTCGCAACACGCATTATCGTGGAAAAACCCCGATCCTTTGAATATATCGCGAACGACGAAATTTCACGAACGACGTTTTCCTTCGGCTCTTCCCTTATTACTTGACGGGAAAACTTCTTCGAAACGAGAAGTTTGCACAGCACGTGCAACGGGGAAATTGCAACTACAAGGCAAGAAAGTTTCGGGGAAAATGCGCGAAAGATTTCTTGCAAGAGTAATAGCTTTGAAATGGCGAATACAGCGCGCCGCGAAGAGAAAGACTATTGCGCGAACGCAATTATGTAACTATCCCGATTACTGTGCGAGAATGACAGTTAATTAGCCTAAAAGTTAAACTTGATAAATAAATAGTTTAACCCGGCAAGAGAGCGAACTTGCGCGTATTTCAAAAACAAAATTTTATTTAATTTCTTTTTTTTGTTTACGTTCCGCAAGTTCTTCTCAATTTAATATGCATGCATATTTGACGCGAGTGTTTTGCGCAAAATAAAATCTCGCAAATACGGTAGAAAATAAATTTAGTTTCATAAAAAAACAGGTACAAAATTATTTTCTCTTCTAAAATATAAATTGAGGAGAAGAGAGTGTATCGGTACGAGCAACTCTGTAGTTACATTTTGTGAGAAAACGCTGTGAAATGTCTCTCAAGATATAATTACATAGTCTATCGCGATCACACGATATTCCACCTGCACAGTTCCCGAAGCTTTATTACGTACAATAGATAATATTCGATCAGGTGGATCTCAAAGGGTAAACGACCTCGGCTAACTTCGGCTCGAAAGAGAACCATCGCGTCGCCAGACGCAATTTGCGAGGTTTGATTGTGCGTTCCATATAATCTCGTGTCACCGTATACCTGCGTGATCCATAAATCCGGCCTACGCTCTTCGACGGAAGAAAAGAGATTCGAACGTATAAGACGCTCGCGCAAAGAGTCTCGAGATGGGGTCCGAGAATCGGATCGAGGCGATCCCATCGGGAATCGGACCGGTCTATTTAAAAGAATCCAATTGTCAGAGATGGCATTACTTAAAGTTACATTCCGCATAGATATCATCGCGAAGGACCCCCTGGGGATTACTTCTTCCATTTCTGACCGAGACTCTCCGGAACGAAGAAGGTCGTAGCTATGTAACTCGCGCCGCTGCCGCGCCGCGTTTGGGAAATATCGATCGGAACACGTCTCGGAATTAACATAATTTTGTGTTTTATAAGCAACGCGTGCTTTCTTCGGAAGAGAAGGGGGATGGAGGGAAGGGATGGAACGCGCAGTCGGCGAATCCAATCGGCGGAGGCGTGTCGCGACTCACACAGTTTCGACTGCGTGCGAAATGGACACTGCGACCGCAGTTGCTTCGTTTACCGGTATCGCGCGGCCCGGCGCTCTGTATATTTGCGGCACCAGACTCTCTCGGCCCCGACAAGCCATTTGCAGCGGCGAGAAATCCTGTGGAACCGGCGCGTAAATCAAGCGCGCCCGGAGAGAATGCATGTGATGCGCACGAGGGTGTAATAAAACTCCCGTAAGAAAAGAACACGTCGGACAGAGATACGGACTTTTCCCTCTCTCTCTCTCTCTCTCTCTCTATTTTTCGCATCGAGAGAGAAGTGCAACGTCTATATATATTCGAAGAGATGCGAAAGAGAAAGATTATATGCAGTGTGGGATGTACTCGGTCTTATGTTAAACAACGAGGGGGCGAGGAGGAGGCGAGGAGGGGGAGATAGCTGCGCCGTGAGCGAGCTTATTATTTTGAGAAAACAGTTTCGCGTTAACCGACAAAGACGATTTGAAACTTTGACAAACTAGCTGCTGAGTCTGAATTAGATGCTTCTCTCTAAGTTTCGGAGAATGTCAGCATCCAGAGAGTCTCGTAGCTCACAAAGACAAGCAGCTTAATATGCAAATATTTCGTAAGATTCTGAGTAATTCAATCTTAAATGATTCGCATCAAGGATAGTTCGTTGCCGAGAGAGCAATCTCGCGAGCAATCTCACGTGTAACAAAAAACAAATCAATTATCCCGGCAACAATTAAAAATCGACGCGCAACGGAAAAAAGAAATAATTGCGCGTTGATTGCGTAATGTTTTCATGAAATTGATTTTGACGTGTATATATATATATATATATATTCGCAGCAGCTGGAATCCGCGTGATGAAAACTGGCTCGAAACTCGAAATATTATTTGCACATGGAAATGACGGCGCCACGTGAAATGGTACCGAGCTAAACGTATCTTCATACGGTCTGCAAATAGCAATCGCGTAGCTCGGTCGGGCGCACCTTGTTAATTGGCTTGTTAATTGTGATTCACTTTAGTGCTGTTCGAGAGAGAGAGACAGAGAGAGAGAGATAACTCTAAGGCAGGTGAGGGAGCGCCTCTTTCGTCGGACCAAACGCACGTTTAAACTACTCGGATTAGTTGCGCGCGACTTACTTTAGACGCGCGAAATTGTCACTGCGCAACTATTCCCGCACGTGATAAATCCAAGCTGCGAGAACAGCGATCGAATAACGAGAATTAAATTTGTAAAAAAATACATGTTATGATGATTTTAAAAAACATTGGCTTCAATGAATAACGAGCAAGATTTCTAAATATTTTTGCGAAACATACGTAATGATAATTAAATGCAATTAATGTTTGATGTTACTTCCAATAAACATTTTTATATTGTTTTGTGCAATTAAAAAATTGACACTCGAAATTTAACCTTTTCATTGCTATTGGCGCCTTCAGGCGTTCGGTATTTATTATCGATATTTATATAGTTTTACATGAATGCAATGCAATTCAGTGTATCGACGATTTTTATATATATACATATATATATATATTTTTTATACTTTCTACAGAATGCGCGTCGCAGCAAAAAGTTTCGCAGCATCGATTGAACGATTTATCATCTGTCACGCGCGCTCTGTATCAGACTTCGCCGCGCAGCGAAAGGATTAATTTTCGAAAAGTCAATTATTTTCATAATTACCTCGTCTTACCGCCGATATACATATTGAACGCGAATTTAATCTCATGTCGAACACTCCCGCGCACAGAAGCACACGAACACGACACGACGCTATTATAAAGTTTAAGGAGCACGAAAACAACAACCAGCTTCGCTTGTGCGGCACTGGTGTGTGACACGCGCGTATGCCAATGATATTTAATATTACAACGGCAGTTGGGCAGTTAGTTGAAGTCGTTTCGCATCAGACCAGCTTTCGGAGTTAGCTGTACCTATCTACGTTTCCGAATGTCGCGAAGTTAGATTTCAGACACCGGCACGTAGTGGCACTTTGTGGAAACGAAGTTGCGAGAACACTATGTTACACAGATTGTTAAAGACATCAAGATTCTCTAAGTCTAAACTGTTAACAAACTAGTCTTTAATCCTCGCACAATGAGACTCGGATCTGAATTCGTTTTAACTTACTTTCCCCACAAAATTGTTCAGTCAAGCGTTCGATCTAAAGAGAGTCTACTATAAAGACGGAGTCCTCAAACTAGTAAAAACAAAGCCCCCCAGTTATTTGTTTTTTATTTTCTTGAACACGCAAATGCGTTTTCCTGTCAAAACATCTCTCGAAAATCGACATCAAAATATTGAAACTTTGTATCTTCTAGAAGAATAAGTTAATTTTTTGATTTTTTTTTTTTGGCACATTTTCATCGACAATACGCAGATATTCTCGTCGCTTTGTACGAACGTTATTTAAACATGTAATTAATTGAATACAAGCTATTTCCATCGCTATTGGGAAAAAGAATAAATCAAGAAGAGCATTACGATATGAGAACGCTCGACGATTCAACCTTGTTTCCAGTTTTGTTTTTCTTAGACTTCTGTTTGCATGTTTGATTTCCCTCCGTCTGTTTTCTTCGCTGTATCGTCTCCGTATCGAATTAAATCATGAGTTTCTTGCCCGCGCGATAATTCTCTTACTCTCGATATGACAACTTGGCACGTTATCGAAAGTTTTAATTAGAAACGGAGAGATTTCACGCGGCTCGACTTGCCGAGCGTTTCGCTAATTTTGCGTTCTCTCAACTTGCTCGGGATTTCGTCGAACGGCAATTCGCCGCCGACGGGGATGAAAAATATAATAATACATATAACTCTCGGGGAGGCACATTGTATTTACGCCGAGTGGCTTGAAAACATCGCCGACATCGCCGACATCGCTTTGCGCGAAATTTCCAACCGACGAGACGATGCCTCGTTCGTGATAATTCTTTCCCGGCACGCCTCTCTACACGCCGGCTAATTGGGAAATACTCCCGCAATCTTCCGGTAATTCGGGATTTCCAAGGATCACGGGCGCTCCTTAATTAAGCCGTAACAATGACGGACGAGCAGCAACCGCCATGCACTAGTTCTCTCTCGTGAAGAGAGAGCGAGTGTTCTTGTTTTCGACCATAACCGCCGCGCAACCTCGGCTTCCCTTCCGTGATATCCTCCCGTTTTCCATCTCCGTTGCGATTTTTATAAACACGCGGCTCTCTATTGTTCGTCAATCGTTCAATCTCTTTTCATCTCTCTCGATTGTTAACGCTCGCTTTTGTCTTTTATCGCACGTAGTTGTTGCCTTCGTACGTTACACATTGTATATCGTTGTATTGGAAAAACATCGCTATTTTTAAATATATTTCAAACTCCACATTGCCGTTGGAGTTGTGCGATATATCTCAAGGCGCGATTTTGGATTTCGTCTCGCAACACGTCGAACGAGCGCGCGAAAAGTATGTTCATGGGAAAATTCTTCTCTCGATCGGCATTTGTCCCGTCTTTTGTGTTCTACGCTTCGCTGTCGTGTATTGTGTTTTGTCTTCGAGGTGTCGAAGGAGAACATTCGCGACAGCTGACAACAAATATCCGACTGTAGCGTTTCCGACGCGAAACTCGCGAATTTTCCGAGGTGAAACCTATTCGTCATGTTTCCCGTCTCGTCACCGCGGGGGTCTCGCGTGAAGATCGAACGACCGGGGCCCGATAAAGTTTGTCGAGGAGAGGACGGAAAAAAGCGAAGCGAGGTTTGGCGTCGGGAAGTGTGTCAAGCGCGTCCCGAGATTCGGGTCACACACCGAGCGACGTTCCGATACATACAGCGATAGACTCTTTGGCGCGCGTCGCGATCTTCAAAAATTTTCCATTTCACTCGCCGATCTCCATTGTCGAGAAGTTTCGGTCGACATTTTCGAGTCCCGCGCGATTGGCAGCGACACGCGTCGTACCACACATTCACTCTTCGTTTTTCTACCTCGCGCGCTACATTTTCTGAAAAATCTGACATAGAGGTCGAGTATTTCTCTCTATGTTGTTCGATGCTTACGCGCAGACATGTACGCACGGTATATCTATAAATCGCAGATTTTTCCAATTGATAAACGAACATGTAAAAATAATAAGTAAACATGTAAAAGTTGCATCAAAATGTTATATTTTTTTTTCAAAAAGCATCGCAAAAAAATTACGTAATTACACATTTTTATTTTTTTATGTTGAAAAAAAAAAAACAAAACAGAGTAAAAACATCAGCACGGAATATCGAACGTATGATCTGCACGAATAGATAGAAACAAAAGAGGAATTTTCGTCCGTTTTAAAGCTCATGTTTTGTCATATATGGGAATGTGAGCGAGAAGAATAGGAGGAATTTTCAATTGACAACCGACGAGATATCTTTCTGTTATTCGGCAGAGCATTGGCCTTCAATTAATTCGACGTGGTCATTCGAGCGTCGATTAATTCTGACCGCTCATTAAACAAACGGACACGCGAGAGTGTCTGAGATTAAATGCGGGGACAACATCGCGTTTGACTAAACCGCATCGTGAAACACGACGCGAGGGAACGGCGCGACGCAAGAGGAATCGGTAATTTATGAAGGTACATCGCACGTATAGTTCGTGCTGTAGTCGCAGTACGCTTTGAGCCCTGTACACCTCCTTCTCTTCCTCTTCCTCCTCTTTCTCGAGAAGTTTGCTGAAACGCCTGAGTAAATGCGAAGTATGTAATTCAATTTGCCGGGACTCGCCGACTTTCCGTTCGTGTGACATGAGAAAGGAACAAACGAACACGCGTGGCAGGCCGTGAACTAAGTAAAAGAACAATTTCGACTCGCGACTTCCCGTCACGTAATAGTTTCGGTCAATTATGAACGAGTCATTGAGAGAGAAAGAGAGAAAGAGAGAGAAAGAGAGAGAGAGAGAGAGGGAGAGAGAGAGAAATAGCTATATGCAGCGATATTTAAATGTCTGATAAGTGACATCTTCAAATTAATTCTTTAAAATTTAATAAAAAAATATTTTCTTAAAATTCTTAAAATTATTCTTCTTTAAAAATTATATTCTTTTTTCTTATTAATTTCCCTAAAATTATTTCTTTTAATAACTTCAATAATTTTTAATAACTATGTATATTAATCTACTACGAAATTACTGTCTCTTTAGTCTCTTTTAATCGTCCGATTAGAACAATTAGTAATCAAATTGTTTTTACTTAATTTCATCCAGAATAATACTCAATAGTGAGAAAGGAAGGAAACAACTGAGACGCAAGAATCTAAAAAGTGATACGTTTCTACCATCACGTTTCTAGCGTCACGCAGAATCGACGCGTCATCAGAGAAGCAGAGAACACCGTCGTGTCAAATCGGCGATGAATCGGAACGACGACGGAAGCCGTCGTCGTGTCCGATTCACGCACGATCGATCATGGCCCTCGTATGATTATTCATGGGCATTCAAGTGCAAATCCCACCGAGGCCGTCGGCAGATAGGCGTGCAAACATTGCACCGACGTCTGACTAATTGATGGCGAAGTTTCCGTCTTCCCTTCTTGTCTTCGGGCAAATCCCAGAAAACCGGAATACTTCGTAAGAACTGCACTATAGCGGCGAGAGCTATATGGTGCTTTCGGTGCTTGGATGCGCTTCTCAGTTTTTTGTTTGTTTTTTTTTCAGCATCTCCCAAATCGCATCTTCGCACGTTCGCGTTTCTGTTTCGTAATTTTTTATGAAAATATAACAGAGTGTATAAGCAAATTTCTAAGAGAGAGATTCGCTGCACATGGTTAATCGCGCAAAAATTGTGTCGTCTCGATTCTTGTCAGTTGGTCGAGCTCGCGCTCTCTTTCTCCATTTCTCTCTGTCTCTCTCGGTTTTGCACCGTCTTCTCTGGTCGAACACTTGCGGAGAGATGACACAAACACAATAGTCCGGCCGACCGTGTTAGGTCTCCCTGGGGCGAAAAGCGAAACGTGCAGATGTCGCAAAGAGAAGAGTTTCTCAGGCCGTGGGTGACGCAGAGCCCGCTTCTTACCCCAGTTAAGCTTGGCCCGCGGCCAACCGGGACCTGCCAACGTTTGCCGGCGAGAGCCAAGACACCGTTCCGTCCGGTGGTGCAGCCCGCGGCTCGTTATACGTATTGCACTAATTATCTCAGTCTTTAGGATTACCAAAAACAACGAGAGCTTGTTACCGGTCGAGCATCTAATTACGTATGTACTGCGAAAAAGTTACGACTTTTGTCGAGTTTGCGGGTTAAAAAAAACGAAGAAAATTGCCGCGCGGCTAATATCAACGGAGAAACATGCTTTTGTGTGCCGGTGGCATTAATGATGTTAAATTATTGCCGAGTGTGTGTTTGGTGTTTCTCTCTTTGAAGCAGAGGATTTCTTGTATTGTAGCCGAGAAAACGGTTGATAAGTATTCGAAACGACTCATAGACAGTAGTATCACGTTGACAAGTTTTATCCCTCAAAAGAACAAATGTCACGATGATTCATTATCGCGCGTGGTGCGACTGACATTCGTTCCTTTTGAGGGATAAAACTTGTCAACGACAACAGCAATGCGACGCTATCTGACGTGTTGTTTCGAATACTTATCAATCGTCCCACATTTTGATATAAAAAGAAAAAAAAAAGAAAGAAAAATAAAGAAAAAAAAACGAAGAAAAATGCGCGCATAAAAATATCTTTCTCATTATGTAGACACACTCACACAAAAGAACGCGATGATCATGAAAATCGTTGACCGCAGTCAAAAAAGAAAAAAAAACGGATATAAAAGTGAAGCTCGATGGCTCCGGAAGCGAATGTAAATGAGAAAACGAAAACGAGAGAATCATCGATCTCGCGCGAGTCTACTTCGATGCATTTTTTCGCGGGACACTTTCGAGTCCCCGTCTTCTTTCTTCGCTTTATCCATCCAGATTCTCGCCGATCTCACAATGGACTCGCCTTCCATTATCCTCCCCGGTCGACCTCTCCCCTCGCGCTTCGATCTCCCCATAATGCAAAGCTAAAATCAATCGCTTGCATAAAACATACCCGCCTTCGGTTCAGCGACCACCATTGCCGCACCTAGCATCGTAGATAGTGTCCTCGTGGTGACACTGCGGCATGAATAATCATTCGCGCGTTCATTATTCCGCAGGATATACGCGAGTCCCCGCTCGAATAAATTTCTACGATCGGTTAGAGACGTCAGAGATATCTTACATTCCCAGACATATCGTCGTCAATTTCTTGCGGGAAGAAAAATGAAAATGTGGCTGGACGACGACGGTGTAAATCAAAACCGCGTCTATTTCTCAAGGCGTAGCTGTCACTCGTGTTTTACTGCGAAAAAGGGAACCGCGACTCGTATCTGCGAGATTCACGGCGTGCAATCATCGCGAAGGAGGCTGTGCGCAATCGCGCGCGCGATGCTCACGGCGGAAGACAGTCAGTCGCACATTAACTCAGGAAATTAAATGGGTTATACCCTGAGGAACGCGGCGCAAGGCGTAGCGCTGCGTTTCACTCGCCGCTTCTGTGCGAACGATGCTCGCTCGCTTATGGTTGCTCGTGCACGGTTAATGCGAGACAGACGACGAAGCGTGGAAGAGCGACGACGTCACAGTGCTCGGCGGAAACTTCTGCGCGCAGATTACACACCAGACAGCAGTACAGGTAGATATATCGACAAAGCTGAGTCACAGGTATAGGATGTATTTGCGCCCGCAAGCAAACTCCGTCGTCGTACGCGAATTTGCGAGATGAGAAACTGAGTGATTGAATCAGTGCTCTAACGAGAGCTAATGATAAATTTACAATTTTCAAAATGAAAATTTACAGAAAAAGACCTCAAATTAGCAAGATGTTACTATTAAATTAAAAAAAAAAAACGATGCAAACAACTTAAATAATATTACGGTATTTTTACGAAAAAAAAAACAGAAAGAATGCTAAGTGTTTTAATTTAAAAATGTTTTAAATTATAAATTCCAGATTATAAGCTAAAAATATAAACATGTAAAAATCAATAAGCGACCTACCTATTATAAATAAAGAATAAATATATAATTTTATCTTAGTTTTTATTTTACATAAAAAAAATTTATTTTTCTATGAAAGAAATTATATAACGAGAGAACGCGCGAGCCTTGCTATCAATCGGGGAAGAGGGAGGGAGGGAGAAGAAAAGCGCAATTCGCATTAAACGGACCTGATAAACGCAATTTTCCTTCAATAGAAAATCAAGTGCTAGAAATCAAAAACACCGTTATCGCATTAAACCCGCGCCGATGATGTGCAATTCGATTTTAGAACTTCATTTTCGAAAACACAGAGACGCTCGATCGAAACACGGGGCGAAATGTGCTGCGAAAAACGTGAAATACGACGGGCAAAGACTGGGACTTTTCACGAGGCGACGACGTCACGGCGCTGACATAACCGATGGACATTCGGCACCGACATAATAAAGGTTGATGTATTGCATACACGGAAATCCTAACCGACGACGAGCAAGGACGACGAATTTTCGGACCGTTTTCGGGTTAAATCCCGGCACGTATATCGATACCAGTAGATGGCTGTTGAGCCGCTAACGTCAGTTTCCGACTCGCTTATCGAGACGCATATCGATCGTTCATTCGTCCATTACATATGAAAGTACCGAGAGCTCGTATCTATGACCTTTTACGGTTTAGAGAGAAAAACACACACAAATACACACAGTTAACCGATTTATTCAAATATAAAAAATGTAAATAGCATTTCGGTCGAATACTCTCCGATCAAAATTATCGATGGAATTGCAAAGAACAAAAAAACAAGAAAAAAATTTAAGCAAACATCGCAGGCGGAAAATAATGTTAATGTATGTGCGTTCAAATCTCGTAATGCGACGTTATTTTACATCAATAACAAAAAGATTTATAATTTTTTTTGTAATAACCAAAAAATGTGTAAATTAACAAGAATTATTATGTGCAACGGCGTAATATGTTGAAGGCGCGGGAAGAGAGGAACATTTGAAAAATGTGATTGCGCGATTTAACGAAAAAAAATTTGACGTCTCCGATCTTTTTTGCGAGCACACGAAGGGCACACATTAGAATTCCAAACATCGCCGGTGTTCGCTGACGTCACGCGCGGAACGCTCATGATTTACGAAGCTCTCGCTACCTACATACGAGGTGGTCACCCAATTCGAGTAAGAGCTTTGCGCATACGCGACCCCAGGCAGCCACCTGGATGAAGAGCAAAAGGGTGGATCCATCAAGGTGCTTGCATACGTCAGAAGCTGGGCGATACCAAGACTAACTCCTCTCGCACGGCATAGTTCCCGCACGCGCTTAAAGATCTCTTCTCTCGCGAAGCAAGACGATTGTCTCTCGCTCGCAAAGCTTGATAGCAATCAGAGCGCGAGAGAATCAAATTCCGATTGAAACGATCCGTGTAAGGATAATCCGCAGACGTCTGCGAGAGCATTACAGTAAGATTTCAATTTGGTTCGATCACGCCACTGTCTGCCTAATCGAATGACTGTAATGATAAAAAGTGCTTCTTAGCGTGAAAAAAAAGCCTTTTATGTCTCCCTCTCTCTCTCTCTCACGCGCGCGCGCTAGATGCGGCCGGAGCGATTGCTCCATATGATTGCCAGATGATCGTACAAAGAGATAACCGCGTTTCTGCTATTATCGCACATTGGAGTCATTACGCGTCCCCAAGAACTGAAGGAGCACACAATCTACGAACTGGCTGGTAAACGACGTAATTGTCGATTGAAGACCAGCGTGCCGCATACAACTCGCGATATAACCCGCTTTGTCAAGTAGGTTAAAGTGCACGACCCAGATGCGAGCGCGAAATCAGGTCGTGGCTCGGCGGCGGCGGCGGCGGCGGCGGCCGCGATTGCGCGGCAGAAGAAATCTCGTGCAAGCTGAAAAATTTACGTACCCTGACCGCAACCGGGAAAAGAGAAAGAGAGAGAAAAAGAGAGATAAGTTTATTTCACCGAAGTAATCGCGCCCATGTTTTTCGAGGGTGAAATTCCGCACCGCTGGCCGATAAGTACGTACGAAATCTGTTTTACGCGTAAAAGGAGCGCGAGATCTCTCTATCGCGCGCGTTCTTCGAGGCGAAAGTCTTTGTTTTCCGGACGAAGACACCCGCGAGTTTACGGGCGGGTTCAGAATCGAGAGTGCATCCCTAACTCTGGCCTTTCGCCAGTGAGTTGCCGCACGTAAAGCCCGGAACGCGCTGGATAAATCTAGCGTGTAACACCGAAAGAGGAAGATCAAGGCGGGACGCACACAAGCGCGCGGTACGCGTTCGGTTGCAGCGTCGCGCTTTTCCGGCCGGAATGTATTAAGAAACGATGCGGAAAGGGAAGAGCGAAAGGGGTAACCGAACGACCAACACCGTTAGGCGAGGTAAAGGAGCTGCCTGGTTTAAACGAGAGGAAATTCCAAAGGCGGTCAAAGTGCCTCGCTCGAACGCCTGCCGAGCGAGCTCGGATGACGGCGCGAACAAGACGAACAGAGGAATGCTTTGAGACTTCACTAGAGAGAAAACGGGAACGGGAGAGAAAGTGAGGCGAAATGTATGTGTACAAAATAGAAAAGTAATAATAATACAATTGGAGACACGCGCGCGTGAAAATATTTGCAATCCGGTCGAGAAAATACAAATTCAGGTCATAACAAAATTTCGAAATATCGACAACACGTCGTGGAAAATTTGTACATTCATCAGTTGCGATATCTAATAATTGAATTTTATCTCATTCCGCAGTTTTTTTCGCGAGAAAAGTTTTGTTCCCGATTGAACTTGACGTTTTATTGCATCGACTTTTCGTGAGAGAAAGTCCTCATGACTTACCGCGCGCGTTGTAAATTTGGTTTCAAAAGTCGACAACAGCGCGACGTCGTGCATCTTTTGTTTTTCTTTTGGTTTTGTTTTTTTTTGTTTTTTTTTTTGCGTTTACACTCGCGTCTCCCCGAAACGCGAGAAAACCGGACCTCCCATTATTCATAGCGTGCCGTGGTGTTTGCGCCATTAACGGCACGGGGGTCCTCCCCTTGAACGCTTGCCAAACGTAAACCACCGACGACGCTTCTTCCCGATTATATAGCCGCGCCGTTTAGGAGACTTATTAAAACGATGTTGAACGAACTCTTAAAACCCGGCCAAATGCGCATCGTGTTTCTTCCGCGAGAGGAGGCAGAATCGATAAGCCGGAGAGAAATCGAGCGGAAAATACGAATTTTCCCCGCCCACCTGTGTTCTCGACACACTCTATATACGATATGCTCCGAGCGATTTTCCGAAACTGCGCTACGCTGTTTTTTCCTCCTCTTTTCGCGATACACGCGCGAACATACGCTGCTGCAATTTGTTATCCGGTATCTTCGCCGCGTCAGAGAAATTATTAATGCTATTTTACACATCGATAGTGCGTTTACGATTCAGTTCAGTACGTTCTAAAGATATAAGAAAACAAATAATCACCCTTTCGTGTAACGCGCTAAGTCGAACGCGATTTACTCAATGTTTTCTCTCTCATTCGTAATATATGCGAGACATTAACACAATTTATATTGACACAACCGTTTTAACTAGATAACGCGATAATCTGGACGGGAACGAATCGCGGAACATTTCTAGCGGATAGACCGAAGCCGAAACAATGATCGACGTCTACTACGCGAGGTTATTAGGCGTCCGATAGATATAGACAGAAATCTGAGCTAAAGTGCCTGACTAGCAGCGATTCTAGATCGGAGAGGACGTGAATTATGTCCTGTGGCTAATGTCAGTCATCCCGTGACAGCAAATCGATCCCGAATTATGCAACCAAGCCGGGGGAAGGCTGCTTCAGAATTCGCGTTGCTTCACGATTGAACGAAATAGAATTGTTTAGTAGCGTGTAGCGTGACTGTCGAATATCCGAGCGAAGGTATATGCAACTTCCTACCTTGTTTATTACGGGGCACGTTGTTCTCTTCTCTGATAAATGAGGAATCTGATGAAAACGATATTCCGTTTCAACGTAATCGTTAGCACGTTTTCACGTACAGCCCGCGCGCTTTCTTCTTCAAAACTCTAACAATGAGCGACAGACTTTGCGAGAGAAAATGAGAAGAAGGGAGTTTGTGTTTGTTTATAAACTTTTCGCGACTTTTGTGCTTTATTATTTGTTTACTCGGTTTCTCGAGCGGCAGTTCTCGCACAAGCTTAATACCTTCGGCTTATACGACGGTATTGATTCAAATGACCGAGATTAGAGGCAATTTCGGGTTGTCTAAAGTTTGACATACTCGGCCGAGCGACGAGACAATCAAACTAGTTCCTAACGCGATCAACATTTGCGGGGGAGAGGGGGGGAAGAATACGCGGAGTTGGTCACTTCGAGCAGATTCCACCTAATCAGCGCAGTCGATGTCTGCAATTTAACCGGTTGATCCTACTGCTCTGGTTTGGAAACGGGAGCCGCTTACGATTTGCCGCCACTCGACCGGAGAGGGGAGACCCCGTGGTTATGTGGCGCGCATACATATTCATGCCACCTCTGAGGCGCACTAGAGACGGTCGTTTGAGATTAATACGACGAAGTCGTAAGCTACGGTAAGCCGCGAAAGGATTTGTTGATCCTTGATGACCGTGTTCGACAACGTTTGATCTCGTGTCCGACCCATCTGCTTTTTAATTGACTACCGCTGTTACGACAAGCCGAAAATTATTCTCACGCCCGAGTCGAATTTATCGAAATTTGCAATAAAAAAAAATATTCTGACTTTCATTATTTATCTTTCTTTCATGAAATACATACTTTTTTCTCTCTCTCTCTTCTCTCTTTCTCGCTTTTAAAAATATAATTTTTAATAATATATAAATATATAATCGCTCTCTCTAATATCGAATTATTAATAAATATCGTTCCGCTCGCATAACGTGATCGAATATTCGTAGCGGAAAACTTGAGTCTAAAAGCGAGAATAAAACAAATACGACAAGCCGACGCGAATTCACGAAAAAGTACAAGCTGCGGCATACGCCGAGGTAAGAGGGTTGTAATTTCCACTTCAATATGTAGACGTTGACGTTCTCGCTTTGTACGCGAAGATTCTGAACGCCAAGTTTATAAAACTCCAATAAATCTTGCAAAACTCGGTCGACATTCTTTCTCGTTCCCCGTGTCTTTATGTGAAGAGGCATTTATTGTTTATATAGTAATTTGTACGTCTGCTGCAATTGTTTTGTTTTTTTTTTTTTTTTTTTTTTTTTTTTACAAGCTCAGATGGGAAAAGCGAAAAAAGTTAATGAGGAAAAACACAGAAACAAAAAACACAGAAATCTCTTCTCTGATTACATTTATTACGTGTCATTAAAGCAAAGTAACTAGATTGCGCGCGCTCGCGCAATTTAGTTTCCATAAACGTACCGGACTCGTTTCCGATAAAGTCGATAACGGGATAATAGAATTAGCGATGTTTGAGTCTATTATGTTACTCGCGTCCATGATTTTCCATTGATATGGCAATTAGCCAGCTCGCGTGGATTCCGCTCTAATAATTTGCAAAGAGAAAATTTTCATCTTCGAATAACAGATGTTACGTATCTATCTCAGTAAAATAATTTCGTGTACGTTACGCGACTCGAGATTTCTATGTAAATCGACGATGTATAAACTTTACTTAAAATTGAACGCGCGCTAAATCTAAAAACTTACATTAAACAAAGCAAGAATATTTTTTCGCGAACCCCGTGCTAAAAAAATATCGACTCTCCGATTTCAATGATCGTGTTTTTCCCCCCGCTTCAACGCTCGTTTCTCCGCAACTCGCGTCAGCTTAATAATGTTCTGCTCATGGTAATTATCGCGAGAACGATAATGGCGAAACGGGGAAAAACAAGATGAGAAACAGTTCAAGATAAAACGCGCACAAAGGGATGAAACAGGACAGGCATTTGTATCAGATGAACTCCGCAAAGGATCAAAGTGACCAAAGAGAGACGAAACGAAGCCTCTCGCGTCACGCGGAGTGACGCGCGGTTTCACTTCTACGGATCAAATTAAAGCGGTGTGTGTGGCGAGTTTAATCTACGGTTCTCTGCTCAAAGGCAAATCCCATCCTTGCGTTGCGAATCAAACATGTTGACGATCGCGTACGATAAAATGTAAAATTCCTTGTAGATTTTAATTCCAGTTTTTTCTTCAACGACACCACCACATTTTAATTAAACTGATCTTTTCTGATAAATTAATAGCTATTCTCGTAAACTATGTTCAAACACACAATCATCTTCACGGAAGACGCTAAAGGTTCGTGTCTTCTCTTATAAATTAAGCTACAGAGCTACAGAGCTCCATGGCTCCGTCGTACCTGCGTCGTCATGTGTTCTTTTACGAACTGCCTGTATTGGCGACACGTCGACGAATTTAAGTGGCGGCGTAAATACAGACTGTTACGGGACTCAATTCCGTACCGACCCGTGTCGTAAAGTGTTTTCACAAACTCATTACGTTGTTCTTGCGACACAAGTGAAATGTGCGCAAGTTCGTCGTGAACAGACGGTTTTGCGAGATCTATCGTAGATAGGGGTAGGTTGTAATTTCCGCGGAAGCAGTAACCGACAAATTTCACGGACTTTTTTTTTTGAGAACTATCCGGATCTCATCTCTTGTCGAAAGTAAGACAGAAGTATAAAAAAACAAGTAGGAACATCAAATAGCTGTTTTCGTACAAGTAACACTTCTTTTTTATTTTTCTTTGCGTGTTTCTTTTTTTTTTATTTTTGTTTATCAAGTGAGCGATATATAGACGCTCGCAATTCCCAGGCAGCACGTAATGGAAGAAGCCCACTATTCCCTGGTTTACGGCTTGTAATCCGCGTTATATCTTGTCGTAAAAATACGCCGTAAAGCGTTACTCCAACGAGGAAGAAATTTGCACCGCTCGCCATGAATACAAATTCACGCGCACTCGATTCGATCTAGTTTGCTTAAATGTTTCAATCTCGGATGGGTGAATTTATGTGACGATTCGAATACTCGTTCAAAAGATAAAGAGAGAGAGAGAGAGAGAACTAAAAAAATCGTAAATATAAAAAAATCATAACTACAAAAAAACTCAAGTCAAACATAAAAAATTGATAAGAGAGAGAGAAAAACGTCGCTCAAGCAGTTTTCTTCATCCGGCCAACGAAGAATGGGACGACGACTTCCTTTTTAATTCGCGTCCGAAATTAAAGCGTGCGTCATCGGCACGCACCGTTGAATTAAATTTAACGGACACGGACGCGACGGTGTGGAGGCGGTTTCGCCACTAGGATCGCGCAATTACAGGGGCAGCGCGTGCGTGAGAAGAAGTTATTAACCCTTTACCCCGGTGCGCCGGTTGATTTTGTTTCCGGGGGAAGACACAGAGCAGGAAGGAACGGAGAAGGCGCCAAGAGAACGCTCGTACGTTTAGTCCTTTAATTTTGCGTCGCAAAATAACCGGCGGGCGATTAATTACTTTACCACACTCTGCTTCTCATTTTCGAATACCGCAGCTGTTGCTTCAAAAAATTAATTTTTACTTCTTATCAGAGTAATAGTCTCTTTCTTAATTAAATATTCTTTTAATTAAATATTATTCTATAAAATAATTAAGCCGTCTCTCTCTTTTCTCTCTCGAGAAATTTTTCACAAAAAAATTAAAAATATAACGTAATTGTTTAAGAGAAATTAAATATCATTATCATTTCGGTAGTTGAAAAGTCAAAATTCTTTTCTCTTATTCGTTCGGAGCATCTCTCATACGTTCTCCCCGGAGATGATGTTAACACACTCGTCACCTGGGAATCAGGCGAGCGTTTTTTTTACGAACGCCGCGACCGT
>QVNW01003247.1:0-13122 GCA_014825475.1 Pseudomyrmex flavicornis
AAAAAAAAAAAAAAAAAAAAAAAAAAAACAATATTTGATATATTGAACGCAAAAAAGCTGGTTACTGGGTTGTAGCAATAAAATTTCTGATCCGCGTGACGTGTTAACATTGTCGTTAATCATGTCAGAACGTCTAACTCTAGTGAGTAAACTAGTTGATGGTACGCATTAGATTCGAGTACGGTGAACCTCTTCGGAGCGTGACAGATGAATATAAGCTTAGCACGCGCGCGCGGAGAATTATGCATTCGCGCCTATAATTATCTCCCAACTACCGTGGCACGAGAGGTTGCCACGTCGCGTATATCCCGCCGCGCGTTGCCTCTTACGCGAACGGAGATACGACGACGACGACGACGTCGCTGGTAAATGAAGCGTAAGTGGAATCTCGAGGATCCTCAAAATCTGCTCGCCATTTTGACGAGAGCGGAGAAATTGCGAGATAAGTCCGTTGCGGCAAGTCGTTTTGGATTTGTCGAAACGGGGGCTTGCGAAACTCGATAAATAACCGCAGCGCGTCAGTACGTGTACTTTTGACAATTATTTCGCGCTTTGTGCGCGAGAATGTTACTAACTTCGTGATAACAATGCCCGTTCCGCGAAGGAAGATCGTCGGAACAATTTCGAGCTCGGCTTCCCGACTGAGATAACGAATCGTGGCGGTAATTTAATCGTTTACGAGAATTGCGAGGTGTCGGGAAAGCGTTCTCGCGATGTAAATACAATCGAGAGTTAGATTGGAAACTTCACCATAAGCGCGCGGTTACGTAAGTAAAGTCGCGCGAGCGCGCCGCGTAATGTAAGCTTGCGAGGTGCCGGCGTGTTGTTATATATGTATATGTAGTACGTATATACATATATATATATATATATATATATATATACATGCAATTAGTCGCGTTAATTAGATGTAGCAGATAGCTGATGAGACGTGGCCGGAACCGCGCGCGCGGCACACTTTGTTGCATCCGTTTATTATTGTCTCAGCGCTTTACGCTTAACTGATTGCGAAAGCAACACCGCAATAATGGCACCTGCCATTCTTCTCGGAACTGAGCAAAGCAGCGCTATTGCTTTATATTTCGCGCTTATGCTGCTGCGCATGTGTGTCTCGGAATATATTTTCTATTAATAACATTAAAGCGGATATCTAGCGGAGTGTCTGAAACCTTTTGACGCAGTTGGAAGTGTGAAGGTATAGATTAAATCAATTCGAACAGAAACGTTGTTGTACCAGTATTGCATATAAAACTCGCAATAGTTATTAACCATTTCACCACTCGGAAAGTATTCGAGCTCGGTTTTAACGCGATTTAAAAAAAAACTCTAATCGTCTGGCGCTGCGCTTTTAATTATTTTTTCGCTGCACTACCAAATAGCATTCAATTTGTTTCTTATTTAATTACAATCAAATAAACATAAAGATCAATTGCGAGCGAGACAGATATGATGACAGATATATTTAATATAAATAAAACTATTGGTTTCAAAACGAAAGCACGTGGGAAGCGATTGACTCTGTGAACGTCTGTAAAGAATTTTTAGTTGTAGAGAAAGATTGCTTACTTCGTACAGTTTCTTGGCAACGAGAGAAGCGGATTAACTCAGCGAGCGACGCGTAATACGGCTTTTCTATCAGCTGATATTGATTTGTTGATTTTTTTTGAAAATCACATGGTTTCATACACGCTTTAATAATTTAATCTCATTATTGCGAAATTTGTAAAATGGCACACGACTTTTCTGTTCTGACTCAATCTATCTCCGACCGTGTCAAAATTTTTCAAACATTTGTACGTATTCGACGCAGATTCAATTATAAAAATTATCGTAGTTTTTCTATTACCATATAGTCTTTTATATATTTTTGCACGCATGTATATATTTTGCATGTGGGTGTGTAAAAAAACTTATATACTTATATTTATGTAGGTTTTAACTTATATACTTATATTTATGTACATTTATTTTTTTTACATACGAAACGTGATGGAAAATCTCGGTTCGCCGAAGCGAATAAACGTGACTAAATTTCTCGCTCAACTTTTGCTGCAACTTGGTGCATCTCGTGCCCTGAATCTCGTCGTCGTCGTCGTCGTATTCGGCTCACTAAATTCGCACTTGAATTTCAATCCCCGCGAAATGAGAGAGATATTTTATTTCGATTACGCATATTGAATTACGTGGCGAGACGAGGTCTAGAAATCGTCATTTAATTTTGATTCAATCAGGGTAATTTGATTATGCCCAGAATGTTCGGGCTTTTACTGTATAGTTTTCTATTAAATTAAATGCACAAATGTATCGGACATTGTGCACCTGTACTGTAGAGAGAAAAAAAAAGGGAGAAAAAGAGAAACGCGGGCATTTTTTGCGACTGTAATTTTTTAGTAAAAATAATGGCAAAACTTTGCGCATTAAAATCGGTAAGTGTCAGTGAGAGTCAGAGGCTCTGCGGACGCTTGCCTCTTATACATATATATTTATCTTTCGTTTTTTTTTTAGTTAAAAGAAAAAAAAAAGAAACATCTAACGACAAAAAAGATGTCAGAAACCAGGTGCGACACTCTCAACTTTTTTGCTTTTTCGCGCGGCAAGTAAGGAAGAAGAGCGGAAGTTTTTTGGAAGTTACATCAGCTTCGCGATCTCAAGTTTATTTATTCAAACTCGCACCTCGTTGCTAACGCGAGGAAAGAACGTATATTAGAGAGATTACTTCTTTTTTTTTTTTTTTTTTCAGTTTTAATATCACTTAGCCCTCGTAATTTTAGATACTCGTGTGAGTGGATGAGTCATTTCTCTGTGATTTCTACATTTGGTAAGAAAAGGGCTGTGTTTGCCTTATTAGGTAAAAACTTTACGAACACGAACAGGTTTGCCTTCGACGGTTCGGGTTTGGCCCACATTAGAAACTCGAGACACAGCGTGGCGAAGAAACGCATTAATGTAAGTGGCGCAGCGCGTGTTTCTCTCTTCTTGCTTGAGTCATTTCTTTAGTCAAATTCTTTGGTTCTCATTCCTTTGGAGACGCAGCCGTTTGAGGATTTTTCTCTCGCGATTCCGGTGTCTTTCGTTTATGCACCGCGAGTTAGTGCATGCACGCCACGTCATTGACATTTACTTTTATTGCACCGGCGTGTATTGTAATTTCGACACGAAATCCCGGGGATTCGCGGAAATAATCCGCGGCGCTGATAAATGTTTCATGTCGCCGCGTGCGCGCCCCGCGGCTTTGTCGATTTGATATTCATCTCCCTTAACAGTTGTTCCGTTCCGCGGTCGCTCATTAAATAATAAAATATTATTATACGCGCGCGTGTGCCGCTGTGTGTGGTTCCGCGAAGTCCGACTGTTTAATAACGCGCGCGGTTGGTGTCTATACCAAGTAGTTGGTATATCACATCGCGTTAACGGAGAGAATTCTAAGTACGCGCGAGCTCGAGTTGTACAATAAGAGACGCTATGTATCTGGAAATATGGAAGCGCTTAAAGTGGCAAGAATCAGGTTAATGAGATGCCGCTCGGCATCTCGAAATATGCGGCGGTGCTAACAAACGGCGCATCTATTCACACAAACTTCCGAAAAATTGTTAAAAATTCCTCTCTCTCTCTCTCTCTCGACACTTTACTTATTCTTTGAACGCGGAAATGCTTTTCATATTTGTGTCTTATTTTTAGGGAAAATTTAATTCAACGTACTAAAAACTACATTAATATTGCGTTTTTCTCTAAATAATATAGTTATGTAACAGTTCTATGTATGGAGAAAAGTTTTGTATTGCGAGAAGGTTTTCAAATTTACGGAAAAGTTAAATTAGAAAAATACAAGCTGCGCGCAGCTTGTGCGATATTCGTCAATTAAATCCGCTATTGTTCTCCGGTAGTGCGTGCCGCACTAATAATACCGCAACACTTCGCGCACAACGGAAATCGTTGTTGTCTTCGCCATTGGATTGTCGTCCCTTGAGGCGAAAATCGATAGCACTCTACGTGACTCGGGGCCGCGACAATTACGACGGTCGACGATTCCGCGATGCCGACCGACGCGAGAACGTGTAGCAGAGAAGGGGGTGAGGGAGAGGATGGGGATTGGATTATTTTACCTCCGTACGTCGCGAGACAAATTGCACCGACGCGGTGCAACGACGAGAGTCGGAATTGCAATTTCATAAATTCAAGTGACGGCTGCCGCTTCCGGTAATGCGCAGCTACTGCATCATTCCGTAGTCTTCTTACGACGTTCCATCCACCTTCCACCTATTCTTTCGTCCTGTCTCTTCCTCCACTTTTCTTCTTTTTCCCCCCCTCTTCTCCATTCCATCTCTTTTTCTCACGCTCTATTTCTCCCTCGCGTTTCCCGCACAATCTATCTGTCTTACTTCCGCCGTTCGAGAGAGAACGGACTTGATAATTGCTATATCGTTTTCTCGAACGAGTCGAGCAAATCCTTCGGACGCGTTTACTCTTCTTCTTCTTCTTCTTCTTCTTTTTCTTCAATTTTCACTCTTGACATGTTTTTCTCTACTTTGAAGCGTGGTCGATCTGAGAAGGCACTTAGAAGTTAAACTCTTTTTATTCGCGTATTTATTTTCGAGTGACGCAAAATTCGTGGAAGTTTTGCCGGAAGTGTTCTGTTTAACTTTTTCAACAACAACACAAAATAAACGAGTGGCCTTTTATAAAGATTGCTGTCCGTAGCAATAGTCCGAGAGACATAAAGTTCACAATAATCACGAGAATGTGGCACGGGACTCTCCGGTCATGGAAATTCCATGTCCCTCGTTTTCCTCGTTGCGAGATATTTTCCGTCGGTTGTCCACTTTAATTTCTCTGCTGTCCTCTTTCTTCTTCCGACATCTGCATGTCTCCGGAGAGCGAGGAAAAAGGGTCAACTCGCAACGACCTTTCTTGGTCCGACCACCTCACCTTTCTCGCCTCTCTTTCTCCTTTTTTTTCCGCCCTTTCCATTTACTTTTTCACGATAAATTCATTTCGCGACGACCCCTTGCGACTGACAGCCTTCATCTCGCTGTTGCGTACACCATTTTTCTTATTGTATAAATGTAAGTCAGCCGCGTGTTGCGCAACACGCTCGTTCTCTCGTGAATGACGCTTCGCGAGTGAGATTACCAGAAAACCTTCGAAAAAGATGAATGACTGTGTAAAACAAACTGCTATAATCACGAGTAAATTCAGTGCATGAAAAGAAGATTATTTATTGGTCACCGACCTCTGATACTAGTTTATATAATAAAGTTCATCGATGAGCTACTCTCAAAGAGTGTAAATCATGCGGAAAACATTGTGGCTACAAATTACAAAATCTATAATATTTGAGAGAAACAATAAGATCAATGAGAACCAGACGCTGGAAAAATTTTTTATGGAGATATATATTTTTTAAATATATTTTTAATGTTCAATTCGAATATTAATTTACACGTTAAAAAATATATTTTGTTAAAGAAATTAATTTACAACGTTCAAAAAACTATATATTTTGCGCGTATGTACATCCAGCGTTTGCTTTTTTTTTTTTTTTTCTACCGGCTTTATTATTTCTCTCAATTAGTTGAATACTAAGAGAATGTACAATTTATGTTGTTAAAAGTTTACTATTCTTTTTCTCTCTTCATCTTTTTTCTAGATAATAGAAAACATGTAGGATCAGTTTGGATGTAGAATTTAATTACAACAACAATTATTCAGCAAAAATCTTGAAATGTACGTGACAAAAAAAATATTTTTGCAAGACAAATATTTTTTGTACTCAACATCCTGTGAGCGAGCAGATTGTCAAATAATGCTTTTAAAAATCGACTTTTGCGTCAATAAACCTTCAATAAAACAGGTAGTTGAAAAATATGTTTGTGAAAAATCAGAGGTACCGCTTGAATGATCTCTCCGAGAGCAGAGAATCAACAAAAGTAGACTGCAGAGAAACATGCGATATTCACGTTCAAACGTAAAGAATATTATATCGACATTGCATTAGATTAAATATTATATATATATATATATATATTGTTGCGCGTTCTGAATACCGTGAATTTATTCCTTGCCTCGCGATAGGCGTTGTTGATTGATCGATCTTTGTATCGGAGCTGTCAAGACGCGCTTCGACGTCTCGCTCTGAATTGTATTCTCGTTGTAATTACTCGTTAGCAAAGTTCTTTTAAAAACAAGCCGCGTCTTCTTGTTTTCGCGAGTTGCTCCGAAGAGCGTAAGAGTCGTTCTGCTCCCGCGGGCGCAAACAATATATACATATATACACTCTTTAATCTTATTATCAACCATTAAATTCAAAATAAAGTGATTTCCATTAAACCTTTTCTGTAAATACATAAAATCGGACTAACGACTTTGTTTGTCGCTTTTTGTAAACTTGTATCAATTAATGGACCAATTATATCATGTTATCGCAATTGTACGGATAATATCTTTCCACAGACCAGCTCAGTCTTCAAATAGTTAGTTGAAGAAGAGAGAAAGTCGCGTTTCTCTCTCTCTCTCTTCTCTTGGATTTATCCTCTTGTTTTATATCCGGCGCACTCGTTGCGCAGCACGACAACCGTTAATTGAACATCTTCCGAGCAAAGTGAAGAAGCGTCGATGTCCGACGTGGAAAAGAAAACAGAAAACCGTATCAAGCCAACACAGTCTGCCGGTAATAACATCGATAGTATCAGCCACTTCGTATCGTTTTCTCGTCGACTGTATCACGTTGGCGAAGATGCGATCTTTCAAACGAGGGGGAAGGGACTCACACATGTGCTGGACCTGCTCCGTAAGGCGTCCGGCGTTTATTTGGTTGGATGTATGGCGTGTACGCGCGCGATACGGATAACGTCAATATGCTTAAGCAAATACAAACACACCAAGTTTGACGACATGGCGGACGAGCCGACAGTTGTCCGTCATCGAGTGAATCTATAATCTAATTTTCTATCGTGAACATTTTGTCTGTAAAATATTGAGTATCGGCAAATTTTATTGCTGCTCTGAGAGAGAAAGAGAGAGAGAGAGAAAGAGAGGGATTGAAGATTATTAATTATTTTTTGAATAATAAGTTTCAAAAGATATAGAAGTTCTGTATCGAGAAACAGAACTCATCTTCGTGCAAACAGTTCGCAAAATTTTTGTCGAGCTACGACGTCTTCTCTTTTGCTCTTCTTGCTATTCCTTCCACCTTGGGTCTTGTTTTTCAAGCTCGTTTTTTCGTTATTGCGCTCACGGAACACGGAACATTTCGCTCCGACTGGAAACTTGGAGCGAAATGTAGAAAGATCCGCGCAAAGTTCCGGTGCACTTTTTTTTTTTTGATAAGAAAGCGGGATAGGAAGAAGTTTGCGCGCGAAGTCGACAAATAGCTTTTACGTGATTTGCGGAAAATGATTTTAATTAACGAGCGACGAAGACGACAAATTGGAAAGAATTTTTCCATAGAGAGTTTCGAGCGAACTACATATATAGCAAAGAGAAGTATGCAAAAGTCATGTTGCAAAATTCTTCGTTGCGATGATATTTCAAAGTGACATCATCACATATCTGAGAAACTAAAGCACAGTGTCTCTTCTCGCGCGCGCGAGAAAGACTTTTTTATTCCCATAGATAGGATAAATCTTGAGGAGGGAGAGAGTGCGTCTGTATACGCCTTGTTGCGTTTGTTTGATATGCGCATACAGTTAAAATTCGCGCGACTGCTATTCTCCAATTTCGAAAATAATGCGCAATTGAATATGCAGTGTCATTAAATTCGCGATGACAAAACAACACGAAGAGAAAATTTAATAAACGTATTATCGGATTTTATTATTGTGTTTATCTCCCTATATCTGTTCCTTTCCACAATTGTGGAAGAATAGATACAGTGTAATTAAATCGAAAAAGTAATTAAGTATTTAAGAGATATATCATTAAAAAACAACATAATATATATTTTATCGGATTCTATTTACGTTACGTGTCACAATAAACTTCGTCAATAATAACAATTATATTAATTTATTCTCTTTATGCATATTTGAAACGTATTGAACTTTTATATGATATTTTTTTAAATAGAGATACTTTTATTGTTACAATTCGGTCTCGTGAATTCGGACATAAAATTGGCGAAGAAATATTTTACCAAATTATTGAGATGGAATTTTTAAATTCGGATTCGAGAGAGAGAGAGAGTCGTGGGGTTCGATCCCGTATCCGATATGCATCGTAAATTTACGTGCCATACGAGATGCATGTGCATAAGCCGAGGGTGAGCAGCAGCCATCAGCTAGCGGGAGGGTTCTCGATGAAAAATCGCGGATGCATCGAGCGATGCATATTTCATGCGCTACTTCACGATGAAATGAAAATCTCTCTTCTTCTTTTTCTTCGCTGTCGGTCCCACCGCATTGACATCTTCGGACAACAAGTGAATCGAAGAAGGATGGAATTTTGCGCTCGTAATTATTACCGAGGGAAGGAATCGCGAAACTCGCGATCTCTTCCGTGATTTCAGCAGAATTCTTAAATTACTTGGATTAAGTTTTGCGAAGATATTATCTAGCGAATAAATTCCGGCGGATTATATAAGCAAATTAGCGACTAAAAAAAAAAACGCGATTATACGAAAACGGTTAATGACGGTCCTCTCAACCTGATTTTACTTTCTTAGACTCGCTTTCGAGATTCGTTTTAATTCGTCGGCTCAAAATTAGAATAAAGAGAGAGGAAAATGGAACACAGCACGTAACGTGGTTTATAAAAAAAAAAATAACACTCATTTTGTTGCTATTCTTGTTGCTTATAAACGAGAAAATATTGCAATTGAAATTTTTTTACAACAACGAATGTCAAGCTGAGTGGTAGCGTTCAACTTAGATGAGTTTTTGAAATCAAAATTCAAATTTCTATGTGCGTTAATTCACACGTTTAAAGTAAATATATTTGCACGTACATTTAGCACATTGGCTCATACCGACCAGTAAAACTATCTCGAAATTTTTTAGTTTCGTCTTGAAATTCAATAAGAAACTTCAAGCCATTAAGTTAATACAAAGACCAAGTGCTTCGACGAAAAAAAAAAAAGGATAATTTCGAAAGTTTCTCGTATTCTTGCTAAAGGACCGCCGAATTTCTTCATTGAAGAACGAATTACTTTTGGCAACTCTCGAAATAACCTATAGATTCGTTTCCTAACGGTCACGACAGGTGTTTCTGCTTGCCAGCGCACGTTGTTGATTCTCACCGCGTGCGATGGCGTGTATCGACTTCCGGCAACGAAAATTGCTCATTAAACCAGCTGTCAGTCTACGTTATAAGTCTCTTTAGTAAAACGCTCTTTAGTCCGCTATAACGACACACGCATCTACATCCCGGATCGTTAACGGCTCGTGAAATTATAATCAAAGTATATATGTATATTGGATTATCGAAAAAGTTTTAAATCTTTTTTTTTTTCTTTTTTAATCGAGAGCATCTCTCTGTGATAATACAATCACCGTTGATGTGATACAAAAATCTCTGATAATACAAATTAAATATGCGTGCACTCTGATGGATAATTTTTTGTCACCTTGTGTTGGATAGTGCCATTTTTTATTCTCTGTCGATGTAGAATTTCTGCGGCTTTACTACACGTCGTCTCAAAAAAGGTTTAAAACTTTTCCGACAATCTAATATATAATGTAAAATGTTATTTGATATTTAATGCTCTCGCGGTGTTTTATAAGAATTTTTGAAAACAGTCTTTTGGAACTGCGTTATTTTTACGCCGGCGTTTAATGATATTAACGCGGTTCAAATTCCGTTTTCAGATCAAAATCTCGTATCGTTATATTTTTTTACTCTCTACTCAGAATTTTAATTTCCCAAAAAGTATTGTAATTTGGTGGTACTTTGTTGAGAAAAGTGTGAAACATAATGCGCGAGAAATAGAAAATGCACAAAGAGGAAGTTGACGGCGTGATCTTTCGCGAGGGTGAAAATTGACTCTGCAAGAGACTTTCCAACGACTTCGCAGCTTAGAGAGACGGCACACTTTCAAGTTGCCGTGAAACGGTCCGTTGTTAACGCCAGGTCGTAACCTCTTCTCGGGGGGGGGGGGTTAGACTTCCAACGGTGGCCCGTAACCCTGATTTGATGAACGAAAAGATCCCCGACAAACCCGGCCAATTACTTACAATCTGTTTCTGCGGGCGCGTTATGGCGCGAGCGTGCAGCTCACGCAGCGCACGTGGGATGGAGTTTCGTGTACGACAAATTGTCCGGGCTAATGACCCGATTGTTCATTTAATTGTTACGGGTTGGGAACATTCGCGGCGAATGTACGCGAAATTGTTTCGTCGTGCACTCGCCAATCGACAGAGAAGACCTCGCCTCGTGGAAACACACATCGGGAACATAATATCGGGGACTTGCGACAAACGACCGGGCGTGATAGTCCGCGGTTTGTATTTACATCGGCGTTTGTGACTTCCCCGTTCGAAACAATCCGAAACCTGTTGTATTGTAGTCAGAAACATAACTCGAAATAGCACAGTCACAGACAGAGAGAGAACCGAACTATGTAAACCCGAAATATTGACAGCAACTCAACCGTAATATCGACCGTATTTATAAGAATTAATTATTCCGCTTTAAAAAAATTGTATGTATTACTTTTTTGTACATATACGTGTTCTATATACGTGGGACGATTGATAAATATCCGAAATGACTCGTAGAGAGTGAGACTCACTTTATTGCAATATACAAATTTTTCTCGAGCATGCTCAACAAATAGAAAAATTTAAATATGAAATAACTAATAAGATATTGAATTTAAAAAAAAAATCATCTTTCTTTTTTTTTTTTAATCATCTTTGTTTATTTAAGAATGTCTCCGATACATGAACGACATGTTTGTTTGCTTGTTTGTTCCTTGTTGTTTAGATTGTTGACTTTTCTGGTTATCCAACGTGCGGTGGCTGTTTTTTTTTGAATCTGTAACCGTCACGAGAGGTGCGTACTGCGACTTTGTTTCCTTCTGTTGCAATTAGATGATAAACATTTGTATTTTTTTTTAATTTCTTCTTTTTGCCATCTAATTCGGCTGATGATGATCAAAAATTAAATATTGATCGAAACGTCCTATACTTTTTAAAGAAGAAACACGAGTTAAATTTTATTTAAGTCACCCCCACCTGTGGAATCCTCAGCCTATTGGTCCGTATTTGATTTATTTGATTAATATTAAGGCTGGTTTTTCAACATTATTGTTATTTTTTTTATCGAAAAATAAAGATGTAAATGAGAGAGAGAGAGAGAGAGAGGAAAGACGCGTTATCGATGCCATCACCTTCAAGCGGTATTGATCCTCTCGCCGGAAACGCCATGTACGAACAACTATACGATGGCGACCCCGGACGCAGTGTAACAACGCTGCGGCATGGTATACATTTTGCAAGAGAGTGCAGTGGCGTTTAAACGTCGCACTAAAGGCGAAACTACTCCCCGGCGCGGAGAAGCGACCGATGCGGTTTTCGCTCACCGCTCGTTTCCATTCGACGGAAATTTATCGTCGCGATTCCGACGGCTCTCGCAACCGTGAAAAGGGCGTGAGTGCGATCGTTGTCGGAACGTTTGCGCCGAAGGGAGAGAAGAAAAGAGAGAGAGAGAGAGAGAGAGAGAGAGAAAGAAGGAAGAGACGCCGCTGGGGAACGCAACAAGTACGCGAGATGCCGTTTTGCCTCCTCCGCTTCTTCTTCTCGTTATCCTTTTGTGTCGTTGGAACTTGGCCAATGACGGGTCCCCTCGATGGCCACTCTCCCGTTCCCGCCCTCTTTCTGTTTTCCACACTTCTTCTGATGCGTTTCTTCTGCCTTTGAGGCTTCTTTGATAGCGTTCGATAACCAGCTTGGCGCTCGCGATCGCGCGCGATAATTGATTGCGAGGTGCGATTCTTCTTAGAATAATATCTAAGAGATACAATATGCGGTGATTTTTATTGGAGAAATATATGTATCAGAGCGCAATGTTATTTGAAAAATTCATAACTTTGTTCAAGATTTTTCAAAAGATTCACCATTCATATTTTGTCTCGACTTTTTAATTAATACACGTATAAGATAAAACATCTGATAATTTTTTTTTTCGAGTACGTCAACCAAAGAACTATTAAAAAATGTTTTCGTAGAAAATTAATCTCACTATAATGTCAAGAAGAAACTAACTATAGACCAAAATGATCGAGACTAGTCTCGCGGCCCGCGGGGACTGCGAGAATCCTAAGAGGTTCCTCGCCCAACACCCAAGAAATTTTTCCCAAGCCGGTCGCTTGGAAAATTAGTTTATCGATTAGAAGACGAACTGTATCGGGCTTGCAAAATCCATAAATTTGATCGAGATATCTTGAATTTTCTCTCTCAAACTGTCTAACAAGTGGAGCCGAAACTAAACCTTTTTGTTAATATTCTGTCAAATTTTCATTGAAACTTCTTCTAACGATCTCTTCTGCAAAAGAAGTTATTACAGAAGATATTATTAGATTAATTAATTCAAATGTTGAAGTATATCCAAATCACGCATTATATTGTTTCACAGAGAGCTGACGTGTGTCTATCAAAATAATTTTTTAAATTATTGTTTTAGTTGTTTATCAACAAAATTTTAACAACTAGAAAAAAATCAACAAGTACCGATCATTGGAGGGTTGCTAACTATAGGTTTGACCTTTCACAGATCGTTTTTTTCTCTTGGCATTTCTCCTTGCGAGACCGCAATTAGCAATTCTCTCGTTTGACAGCGCGTCATTAAGTAGCTTACAGGAAGCCGCTTACGTACATACGGATTTGGAAAAGCATTTGCGCCGCACGCGGACGTTGCAAATTTCAGAAGGCTCCGTTTGTGCATCCGGCGCGCCGCAATCATTATCCCGTATGAATTCGCGCAACATTCCGCAAATCTGTAAATCGCGCTGATGTTTTCTGCTTTACAATGCAACTTACGTTTATGACGTAAATCGGATCTCTTTTACATGTTACTTTTTCATTATTTATGTAATATTATATTCAATGCGGATGTTACTTTTGCAGAATTTGGTTTGTCTGTGGCTTGTAGATACAGTTGTAATACGTTCATTCTGAAGCGAAAATGTTT
>QVNW01003249.1:0-13161 GCA_014825475.1 Pseudomyrmex flavicornis
ACGACAATAATTGAACAATTTCTATGGTGTTAGTTGCATCATTGCCCGATAAGAACTGATTCACAGCCAGTGCCCAGTAACACTCATTGTCAGCACGAGCGCCGACAGAAGCCGCATTGTCATTGGCGACGAAAATAAGAGTGGACTTCATTCAAGTCGTTGCATATCGTCTCGGCGCTCTCGAACGTTCCCAACTGAACGCAGTTCCTCGACTATTCCTCGCCGCGTCGTTTCTTCAATCCGTGCTCGATCGCATCGGCGATAGTCATTTTCCTGTCCTCAGTACAACGTCTGTTCTCAACTGTTGGGACGCGGTATTAACATCCATCTTGCTGAAAACCAACTGCCGCGAGAAATTTTTCATCCGGGCAAGACAAGACCATACTCGAATAGTCAGAAAACGTGTAAATTGGAAAGAATCTGATGAACGCGGGGCCGCATTCAAAGCACGCACCATTTGCAATAAGAATCGCGACAAGAGATCCGCAGCTATGGCGGACCGTAAATCGCACTTCTGCTCTACACTAGCTGGCCGATTTTAATTAATATATACAATATACAAGAGTGCAAAAGTTTTTGATTTTTGATTTTATTTTATTATATATATGTATATTTAATAGAGCGAATTACCTCGTCGAGTCTCAAAATTGCGTGTTTCAAATATAATTCACAATTACGGATTCGATATTCGTCGTTTTCGTTCATGATATTTAAGGTAGTTCCCGTGCGATAGTCCTATTCAAAAGTGAAATCTAGTGTCAGTACATAAAATGATATGCTTAACGATACTGCACTGTCTTTTACATTTACATTACTTGTATGACAACAAGCAAGAACTTGTTTTTATTAAACGAATAGGGAAAATCCAGTGATGCGTCCAAACTTTTGACCGATACTGTACGTCCAAAACAAGTCAGAAAAATGTATAACTATGTATTACTATGTATTGACACGTTAAAAACTACTTGTTTTTTTTCAAATATTTTTAAAATGTTTCTCTATAATATAGTTGTTTTTTGTAAAAATTTATAGAGTTGTTTTGAAATTAAAAACAAAAATAGGCTAGTAGTAAGGGAATGGCCAATGTGATGTGTATTTTATAAAAAAATTGACAACTATGTCAATTTTTTATAAAATAAAGAAGTTCATTGATCCGAAGATCTGGTTTTTTGCCTCACATTGGTTCCCTTACTACTACAATATTTCAAGAGGAAGATTATTGAAGTTAAAAATAGGCTGTTTGGGTGTATTCGGTATAAAGAATGTATGTTAATAACGCCTACTTGATTGCGAATATCTCGCTTCACAATCGGTCAATTTCTTTGAAATTGCGACACTAATTGTGAATCATCATTGTTAACATTCAATTTAAGTTTTATTAAATTCTATAGAAAAGTGGTTTTGCACGGGAACTATCTTAACGAAGTCTATGTGTGCGCGCGCGTGTGTACATACATATATCAATATTTATGCTCAAAACAGAACGAACTTGGAGTGTAATTTTTTTCATATTGCAAGAATTTTTCTAAAAACATGAGAATTTTTTTAGAAAAAAAAAATTACACTCCAAGTTTATTCTATTTTGAGAGTCTCAAAACTGCGTGTTCCAAATAATTCACAAATACGGATTCGATACTCGTAATACTCGATACTCCTTATACTTCGTTAAATTCACGAGCCTGTGTTCAATTAATTTTTTTAAAAAACATATTTTTGTGTTTTTTATTTAATGTACCTACTATCCCTTCGGCGCTTTTTGTCATTCACCTCGTTTAGCGCCGCGAATATGTTTGCCGGCGCGGCGAGATAAAATGTATGTGATCTGGAAAACCCGCGCACGCGTGTTCTTTTTAAGTCTAGCGCATTTGTTTTAACGAACAAATTTTCAAATTTCATTTTGGAACTTGGTTTTAAACTGTGTGTCTGTGTGTATGTGTCTGTGCGTTCATCATCGAAAATAATTCAGTCGGCACAACAGAAAAATATAAGGAGACAGTGTAGGAAATAAACACAGAAAATCCAAATTGCGTCAAATGTCAGAATAAAAATTAAAGGGCAAAACTAAGCCGTGCGCAGCACGGTGTAAAGCTAATTAACAATCGCGCGAATAAAACGAAAAAATGCATTCACACGTGCGCAGCCAAAAATACCTTCCGACTCAATAATTATTAAAAATTCCCTCTGGCTCTCTTTCGCGGAGCCAGAATGAAAGAATAACTCCGCGCTCACGTACGCGCGGAGATATGCAAGTTCGCATATCTCGATCGAAGTAAAAATGCCATGAAGACCCGAGATGTGAGTGCCGGGCCGTCGGTACCGATAAAAGTATCGGCGTTTTTTTCCTTCCACACTTCCATCACCCACCCCCTTTACGTTTGTCGATTCACGCAACATCTTCCTGCTGCTCTGGAAGGTTCTGTAACAACCTGGCAAGCACGCCCATACTCCTCCCATTGTCGAAATCTAAATGATTCGGTTATTTCTGAAAAGCTCGAGGCGCTTCTCTTCCATCGACTTCTCTCGGAAATCAGAATTTATTAAAAATACACAAAGAGAAGGATTGTGTTTAAATGTAGTATTTCAATTTGTTTCTGAGACTTATTTCTTTAATTAAAATATTCAGAATCTTACGGAAATAAACCGTTTCGTTACAAAAAAAAAAAAATTATATTGCCTCGTCGCAGAAAACCTCATTATTTTGCACAAAAAAGAATCAGATATTACTTAAAATAGTTCGCAAATTTGATTTCAACAATTCGTGTTTGGATTTAATAAAAAGTTAGATGGATCTAGAGAGATCTTTTTCTTTATATTTTCTTATATTATCTTGACAGTTTGAAATGTTAAATATGTTTATGCGATAAAATTGAAGGGAGGAAAGCTATTGGGATTCGCAAGTGTTGATAAACCTGCCGCACTAATCTGTAATCTTGTTGTCTTTTATACGGTCGAGACCGGAAACAATTTGTTGCTCTTTTTGTAACGATTCTTCCCTCGCGTTTCGCGCTTATCTCGGCACGGGGAAGCGCGATCGATTGAATTCAGGATTATTCAGGATACGAGGAAAATCACTTTGCAATAAGAAGGAAAGAGAGAAAGAGAGAGATTGTGGTCAATGACACGTAAACATGAATGATAATTTTTTTTTCTTGTTTCTGCGATATACGGACGCGCATATTTGTTAATAAATGGCCTCCGATTCGATTTACTTTGCGACCATTGTTTTAGCTTGGTCTCGTCGTTACGCGTAGAACTTTCAATGTTTATCTTAGAGCGCGATAAAACCATGACCGTCGATCTTTCGAAATATCTTACCATACCTATAAGGCAATCCTCGGCACAAGAAATGCTCGGTTTGTCGAGCAGCCGAATTATAGGCGACTCAGAATATTATCAAATAAGAAAAAAATCTGAATTTTTCGTGGCCGAAGTCAGGCCCTGCGTAAACCGACCTCGAACCGAGGCCCAGTCAATCAGATTTCAACAACAAATCAGTCGTAGTCGCGCCACACAGAAAAAACAAAGTTTTGTTGAGATTATCAAATTTTGGTAATCTTAACCAAAATTTGGTTTCCAAAACACTTTATTTGGTCTGATTTACCAAATTTTGGTTATCTCAACAAAACTTTTTTTTTTCGGTGCAAGTACTGAGTTTCTAAGCAATAAGTTAATTATTGTAACATCGTCACAAATGTAATCGTGTAAAAGACCTGTGTAAAACTTTGAGTGAATAAAACTTTTTTTTTTTTTTTTAATAAACGACTGTGACAAAACATACATACCTATAGGAATAGATTAATTGTTACATTCTCGCGCAGCTTCCTGTATCAATAAACGTGTTCTTGTCTATAACTCGCGCGACGAAATACCAAACAGTGGTATCAAATGACGAATAGATTGTTCCAATTCCACTCTGAGATGTTCATCACGATGGACGCAGATGGTAAGAAGGAGAGAACAGCAAATATACATACTCGTCTCGTAACTTTAGCCTGGCTTTTCTCTCTCTCTCTCTCTCTCTCTCTCTCTCTCTCTCTCTCTCTCCCTCTCTCTCTCTCCACCTTGTTTATGGATATCATTGTTGTCCTGTTTGTGTGAGCGATACAATGTATACTTGCTGAATGAGAAGCTCGAACACGGGTTGGGAGCTTGGTTGACAATTGCACCAATCTCTTAACAAGAGCAATCGAGGATATAGCGCGCCGGATGTTGATATTTCCTCTAGTTTAGGAAACACGTTGGCGGAATGCGCGGAATATCGCGGCAACGGAAATCGATTACTAGATCCGATAAAGCATTCCGAATCTTTGCGCTTCGTCTCTTCTAATTAATTAGTTTTCTGCAATGCGTTATGCAAAAGAAAAGTCACGTACACGTGTTCTAAGACGCGCATATGTTTCAAAACAAAACAAAATAAGACAGTCACCAGATAATCCTCGTACAACGCGGTTTCGATATAACGCGAGTTTGAAAGTTTTAGAGTTTTACTTTTTTATTTTGTATTATTTTTACTATATATTTTTTTAAATAAAGCAAATGATGTTCAAGAAATTTCAAGGGATGACAATAGCCAACCATCCGCAAATAAAAAACATCGACGATACTTTGAAGACAATGATATGACAATTAAAATCTGCATTTTATTTTATTTTGTGCACAACATTTATGTGCAATGAAGTTTTATGGTCAGCTTGTAATTATCTTACGATGTTTAGCATGTATGTACTAAAATTTATTTCATAGTTTACGTATACCTATGTTTTCTCAACTCACATGAATTTTTTTAATTAGATAAAAATATATTTATTTAAAATATATATTTATTTAATTAGATAAAAATATATTTTTGTTGGACACGCTAATGTTGTTATATAATTTAACAAAAACTTGAAAGAATGTAAACAAATAGAGTTTAACTCCGGCTTTTAATCTGCGCATTTATGCGAGCCTCGTATATAACGCGATTCATATAACGTGGCATTTCTTGTGAAACGGAATACCCGCGTTATACGAGGGTTACTTGCATTTTGACACAAAGTTACTCTCTAAAAACAAAATTCTTGTTAAAAATATTGTACATCTCCCCGACACAATGTTTTTCATTGATATTCAAAAAGTACACATCAACGATATATAACTCGAAGCAAAAAACCAAAGAATGTCAAAGTAGAATGTATCTCCAAAAGCACGTACCTACTCTCGCGCTCTCCGTACGTGGGAAGATACGTCAGCTATGAATATCGACAAGAAGTAGATACGAAGTCGCAGAAACGGAAATCAGTTGGGAGTACCAAGTTACGATTGAGATTTAAGTTATTGACAAGCTACTTTGGCAAACCTCTACTGAGATCTGGCTGGTTTATCCCGGAGGCCCACTGCCTTTTGATTTCCCTCAGGACTTAACCCTTGAGATTCTATTCTTCTGCCCACAATGATGCCTTTATGCTACTTCATCTTTATCGAGAATCGTCTCGCTCTCGCCACTTCTGACAAATGTGTCCCGCGCGCGTATAACAATAAATCCGTGATTTTCAAAAACTATTTTTTCTCTCTCTCTCTCTCTCTCTCTTTAGCTCAATTTTATCAACAACTTAATAACAAACTATAAAAATTTGAAGTACAAGAGATAGAATAATTAAGGGGAAGGGTTTTAAATTAGAAAGGAGAGATTTCAAAATTTTCTCAGAAAAAAAAAATTTGCAAACCGGTTTTTAAGTGAAACAATCGCAAGTGAAATGTTAATAAGTGTGTCAGGAGAATTGAAACAACTTAATATTGCCATAGTTGGAAGCGCGGGATATTTAGACAGAGGATATTAAGATATTTTTAAGATGACGATGGTTCGATCAAAGAAAACGGTACACATTCGCCCGTGATGGCAATAATAATGACAGTAATAAGGTCACGAACTGCTATTACTTCAATAATGATATTCGGATTGGTACGTTGGTCGACTGGCCTCCCTAATAAAACAGAAGTTGCCGCGATTCCGTCGCTTATAGTCGCGGGACACGCGACTGCACTTGGCATTGTAAATATTAGCCGCTACGTACTTGTTTTAAAGTAGAGAAAAAGAGAAAAAAAGAAAGAGAGAGAGAGAGAGAGAGAGAGAGAAAGAACCTAGTCCTTTTATTGATGAAGTTTCGTGATTGAGCGCGAAATCCAACTGACGATTGACATCCGACAACAACCTACATACAAAGTTCCGATTTATTTCGACCCAATAACTTAATTCTAATAAACGCGATTACTCTCACTTATTCGCTCGAAGTAGTGATTTTTGTATTTGTTTATATAAATTCGAACAGTAGGTCGCAAAATGTCGAATGTCAATTTTAATCATAAAATTGTCGATAATAACAGACGGATTTGTCTAATACGTTTTTTATCGATACGTCAGTTGAGTCTTTTACAATTGATTTCTATTAGTTTATTTATAAAACACGGATAAATAATTAATTATAATGTAGCAACGATTTCTGTGCACGCGTATTTCCACGTTTTTTTTGTTTTTTTTTCATAATTCCTAAGAGATGGTCTTATCCGGGAAAGAGTTGTATCCATCAAGATTTGCGGAACATTAATCTTCCAAATAGAATTTCTCACAGAGAGTTACATAAAACTTCTTTAACAGCATTTTTCTTCGAGCCGTCCTGCGGCCGCGTATGCATACATCCGTCTGTCTGTGTAATGCGAAAACGCGTTATTCAGTGTCACGTAAACATTTGCATTTTTCGAAATTTCGCACGCAACCAATGAGACCCGTTCTCTAATAACATGCAAATTACGTTGGCGCTCATCGGAAACGTTTTCCTAAATGAAAGAAAAGCTTAAACGTTTATTGGATTTCAGTTGCTGACAGTTACGACCTGTGTTAGTGTTTTCTCTCTTTCTCTCTCTCTCTCTCTTTCTTTCAAAATTATATTTATAATTGTCGAAAAACAAACAAACAAAAAAAATAAATACATCGCATTTGAAAAACACACTTTTATTACGCGTCACGTTTCCGTCAAAACGCGCGCGCGTGTGTGTGTGTGTGTGTGTTTGTGAATAATATTGCATTTTCGAGCGCACGCGCTCGTTTTATTCCATTCATTCACTTTACGAGCGTCTATATCGAAAGCTTTATGGATGATAAATTTCTTGGACTTCGGCAAATTCAACGTGGATATGTATAGAACAGATTTCAGAAACTACATCTATGTCACGCTATAGAGTCCGGGGGATTTCTTAACGGAAGCGCAAGAAAGCAGTGGCATTTGCCAAATTCTCCGGTCGCTTCTTAGCACGGTAACTTCGCATAAATGATCATCGCAATATATCAGTTTCGTGTTTCCTTAATACACGCATTGCGCACAATATTTTTTCATTATAAATGTCCGCACAATTCTCGTTTGTACGAATACACACGCGGAAACGGGAAATTTATTACGTCATTTGTAGAAATATCCCAAAAATAAGAACAAAACGCATAGCTCATTTAAGGCGCAGACTGAGATAATAGATAATTGAAAGATCATATCTTCTGCATATTATAAAAAATCTATTTTTTACAATAGATAATAACTCACGGATTTAAATCGTGGCGCGCGGTCATCAGGAATCGGTTTGAAATAAATGACCGTTTATTGGCGCGGGAAATCTTCGCAATTCGTCTGTCATTGAAATGCGGTTTCGAGTTTTCGTAGAAACGGCGAGGCTTTTTGCGCGCTTGAACTCGGTCACACTAAATTTCTGGCCGGGTAGACTCCAAGTTGCGGCGAGCGGGAGACCAAAAATAATGGCCGCCACGGCTAAAACCAAAAATAATCGGGCGCTGCCTGCTGTTCCCTCACTAAATCACCGCTCTCTCCGGTACTACGGTGACCAGTTTCCGTCTCTCTGCCTGTTCCGCGCGCGCGCGCGCGCACACCGCCTTCGTCCCTCGCGTCGCGTCGCGTCGTCTCATTATTTACCTTAATTGGCGGCAATTAACAAATAATTGATTGCGAAAAACGGACGTGGGGCGTCCCGAAATAATTGTTTGAAAATCTGGTCCAAAAATCATGTCCCCGAGTCCCCTCCCCCTCCTCCTCGAGTTAGGATTTCGCGATTTTCTTTGATAGAATCGCGGATATGCGCGCGCGCGAAACTGGCGCGCTATAAAATGTTATTACCAAGCGCCAAGATGATACGTACGTGACGGAAAATAATACATCTGCGTGTGTGCGTGTTTCCGAGAACGCAGATGCGACGTAAAGTATAAAAAAAGGAGAAAAAAACGAGGCAGCTTGGAAAATATACAGATCGTAAATCCGTTTTGCAAACAGAGCTTTTCCAGTTAGGCTATAAATGCAATATTTTAGGATTAGCGGGCTGGGGGATGGAAGATGTGATTCAACACGCAGCAGTGTGTGTTCGCTTATACATACTATATATATATACACATATACATAAATATATATATATATAAATATAAATCACAATCTGCAAAAATATTTTATCTGTTGCGCCGCCGCACGGCTGCAAATTCCGCAGATCAACGTGCGTATGCAATTGTACAACAATCGCAAAAATCTTTCGGTCAAAGGAGTAATTTTCAGCGTGCGGCTTTCGCGAAATTCTATAGACGAGTGCAAAACGCGGTAATTAACGTCACGTCTCTCTTCCCACGGTCGTGCTCCGGTAAAAAAAAAAAAAAAAAAAAAAAAGAGGAAGGGCATTATACATATTGACGTTGTAACTGGTGTGTGCCGCCGCGACGCTAAATAAAAACGTACGATAATAACAACATGCCGCGTGACGACGTGGAACGAGCCAGAAACGTCCGCAACGCTTTGGCAAATGCATCTGTCAGCGAGCGAAAGCGGCGCGGGAATGGCTTTCCTCCTCCTCCACCGCCCTGCTTCGACACCCCCTCGGTTCCACCCTCGAAAACCGTCCAGTCTGCGCTTCACCCATCCATTCGACCCCCCTCTTTTCGTCCCTCTTTCACCCTCGTGCCCCCTTCGCTCAACACCTCTCTCCCTCTGGTCCGTTTCATCTCACTTTCTCGCCATTCCCTCCGGCAATTACTATAAATCAGAATCGCAGTCAATATTTAATCCTCGTGGAATGGTGTTCAGCTCGAACTGGGGAAAGAGGAGGAGGGGGAAAAGGTGGCTGGCGGACGAGCAGGCGGCTCTCGCACGTTCGGCGGTGACCGCGCCGAGGTGCAGCGGGGGCTGATGCAACAATGCCAGTAATGCGATAAAATATACTACGTGTCGTGCCAGGAGGGTTGAGGGAAAAGAGGGTTGCGGGGGAGAGGAGAATGGGTAAAATGTCCACTGTTCGTGCCGCTGACCATCGTTCGACTCTCTCTCTCTCTCTCTCTTTCAACCATTCCCTCGATAGAGTAGTTTCAGATAGCCATTCGACGAAAAACGAGGAAACGCTAAACGCTCCAAGAACGCAACTGCCCGCGCCGCGCCGGGAATCGTAAAAATCAATTGAATCTCGCGCTCAATCACGAAACTTCATCGAGAAAAGAAGACGAACTTCTGGATTCTGGGTTATCAGAACTCATGCGCGATATCTGTACAACTGTGTTTCATCGGGATCCACATCGCGCGCGTAGATCAGAGAAACATCCCCCCCTCCCTGATGATTTCCCAATGAGGGAGTCCGATATAGCTATAAAATTCTCCGCGATACAGCAATTTTTGAAATATTAAAATCGCAGGTTTTCTTTCTCGACGCGAAATAATGTACGACGCGGACACGTGTATCAAATATTCATTTATCCATTCCGTTCCGAAAAAAAAAATATATATATATACACTTACACGAAGTAAGTACGCGACCAGCTTCGAACGATCAAGATTATCGCGAAATTCTCGACGCGCGCGCGATAAACAATAATTCACTTCCGAAAGCGGCCTAAAAAAAAAACGAAAAAAAAAAAATCTCCACCGCTTGTCCTTAGTCGGCGCTCGTAAATCAGCACGCACGATTGTGCTCTGCATAGAGCGGGTCACGGAAGTCGAGCGCTGCGAATCAACGAAACAGAAATAAAGCCGTCCGGTCTTTCTCCTAATAGCTCCGCTATAAAGTCGTTATTTTCACTTGAGGGGAGGAGAGAAAGAAAGTAGCGCGACCGACCGGCTCGTTTTCATCGAGCGCGGGTTTGCATCCCGCGCTGGAAAGTGCGGGCGTCCAAACGGGCGCGCACAAGTTCTCTCGTCGTCATTCTTCTCTTGCGAAATGCCAGGCCGCCGATCGGGTCGCGCTACGAGGGATGCAAATGAATCGTTAAAGCCGAATGGCAGGGAAAGAGAGCGTCAGACGCGTCGGGGGAAGGGAGGGAGGGAGAGAGGGAAATCGATGCCCGAGTAAATGATTTCCCGTACGCCCGTAAACGTCCGCGCCTTTCGTACGCGAAGATAAGCAACATAAATCTTCGGGGATCGCGCGTGTGTGTTTCGCGCGCGCGCTCGAGAAGGGTGGTTTATACGTGCGTGTGTCGAGCGCTCTCGGACTCGCCCCCCGGTTCGCTCGTCGAGTACTCGAATGATGGCCGTACGTACAGCTTTTGCACCTTTAATATTGCACGCGTCAGTGTTGAAGTATTTACGGCCACGGGCGCATAAAAGCGCCGGCGGTTCGGTCCTTGAACCTCCCTTTCGCAGCAGCTCTTCCGTCAAGAGATTCCACTAGCCCGTAACGCTGATGCTCGCTACGCCCCACACTCGGCATACGATATCTCTCTTATTACTGAGTGTCGCTCTGACATCGCCGCAGATCGCGAGGAAAGATCTCCCAAAGCAAACTTTCATGCCTCGCGGATACACGTGCGACGACCGACAAGAGTTCGTTTTAAAAACTTATTTTATTAACGAGCTCTCGCAAATTAACTTTCACACACACACGTGATAAATTCAAGGTTGGCAAGAAAAAACCAGAGGGTGGAAACAACTATGGTAAATTCCGGTTTTTAAAGTCCTGGACTTTATTCCTAAACTGACATAAATTGGCAAAAACTATAAAAATGATTAGTATATGTAGTTAGTAATATAAACTAAAATATATTAAACTAAGAAAGAATATATGGTCTTACGAGCCGTTCGCAGAGTGTTTGTGCGGAAATATACGTATATATATACAACATATATATATATGTTTACATGTAAATTTGCACCTGAGTTTTTGAATTGAGATTTCAATTCCTAAAATTCACATAGGATGCTATTTTTGCATCTCATATGTGAGAGACCCCGAATACCCCCCCAATTAATTTTTAAAATATTGCGAAAAAAACTATATATTGCGAAAAAAACCAGGAGTCCTGGCCGAGGAGTTTTTTTCGCAAATATATTTTAGTTTTACGTATATAATGCAGGATTTCTGAAAAATTTTGACACAGCCAAAGTGAGAGGTTAGAGTAGATTAATCTGAAACCAAAAAGTCATGTACCATTTTGTAAAAAATTTTTCAGAAATCTTGTATTATATACGTAAAACTAAAATATATTTTAGTTTTACGTATATAATACAAGAAATGTTTTGCTTTAATTAAGCAGATTGCTTTTATTAATTATATTTTATTAACAATATGTATCTGGTTGCATTTAGTATTCAACATTAGAAAACATTAATTTTTGCCGGTTTTTACCACTGGCATGGACTTTTTCCAAAAAAAACCGGACTTTTGTCAACCCTGGATAAATTGCAATAAACTCCGTGTGTTATTAAAAATCATATTTCTGATTTTTATATTTATACAGTCAGTCAAGTGAGAGCCCGGTCGGCCTTACTTACAGTCTAAAACTTACTTACAGTATCGCCCTAAATCTTTCGTGAGTCGATAGAGAGAAGCTTTGTCCTTGTTGTTAAGAAAAATTCAGTTATTGTTGATTTTTTTTAAGAGAAACACGATAAGCGCGACAAGTGCCAAATACGCGTCGCGCCACGAGAATGTGTTTTTTTTGCACCCACTCAAAAGGTACGAAAATTTCGCAATCAGCGGCTGCTAAATACGAAAAAATCGAAAGCATTCATATAGAAGCGAGTGCAGCGATATAATGTGGCAAAAAATGTCGATGATTTACCGGAACGTGGTTCGATACGAGGCAAATTGGACGAAAAAAAGACGAGAAAAAAGATGGTGAATCTGTTTTTTCGCGGAAAATCCGGGCTTAACACCGCGTCAAGCAAAATTAAAGTAGAAAGAGTCTTTTTTTTTAAAGGGTTTTGAAAATTTTGTGTAATAATTTTTTTATTCTAAATTACTCGGCCGCGCTCTTACTTGACAGACTGTAAAACAATGCGACGCGTCTATATTTTTGCGATAAATTTTTTTATATCGTAAGGTGAATGTCCCAATTTCGGCTCATTTTTTTATTTTTATCGCAAATACATTTACTAGGTTTATACAATGTTAAAAAAATATTTTTCTATTTTTTATATTACTTCGTAATTTTGTTCGGAACAAAATAAAGGACATCAGATGCGTACAAAAAATCATTTCGCAAAACGCAGAAATTGGTTTGAAAGTTTTTTTAAAACGTCATCCCGAATTATCGTTAATAACACCACAGAATTTGAGTCAAAGACGAGCTGAAGTTACTGAAGATGTACTTCGTTCTTGGTTCATCACGATTGATAAGTGAGCAGAAGTTCGCCGTGATTTTGATTTATGAGCAGAAATAGGAACCATTTAGGACACTATTTGTAATAAAATATTATTAACTAATAATATTAATCAAGGCTTTTAAAGTAATTTTTTTTGTTAATAATTTAATAAGTCTATTTATTAAGAGTGCAATAATATGATACTGCTCAATCTTTTGTGAAAAACAATTATTTTACACCTTGTTTTACGAAAGGGATAGGCTTAAATAAGCCGAAATTGAGACATTCATCTTAGCAGAAAGATACGTCCTCTGAGGATTGAGAAATTTATGTATATAAATCCGAGAGCAATTCTTATCTCTCCAATTTTACGTACAATATACATAAGTGGTCAGAGATTTATATTGTTTATATCTTAATAACACGGTCATACGAGCCGATCGCAGGATGTTGTGCGGAAATACGCGCGTATATATATGAACATATGGACGCTGATAAGCAATACCATGTCAACCCACATGATCGCCATTTTGAGTAAAATACGTCTAAAACTTTTTAGACGAACTTTATG